>PVLD010027843.1:0-20194 GCA_004027595.1 Dinomys branickii
ATTCCCTACTATCTTATCTATAATTTGGTATTTCCTTTAATGTTTTTGTGTTAACTAATGTGAAAATAACTATGTAATACAACATCCAGTTCTAATTCCCTACTATATTCTGTATAACTTTGTATTTTCTGTATTGTTTATGGCTTTTCTGGTTCATATGTTTCCATTCTTTTGTCTTTAAAATAAAATTTAAAAAAAACAATAAAAGTCATTTTCAATATGCAGATCGACTACTATGATTGTTGGTTCCTTGTTGGACGAAGAAAGAAAAGCAAAACAAGTTTCCAGGAACCTTTAACCCAGTCACACTTTTGAAACCCAACAATCTCTGTTCAACCCCCTCCAAAATTCCAGAGTCACCCCTGGGTCTTTTTCCAAGTACAATAACCACATATGTAAGAGAGAAAGCCTAGCCACTTCTACTAGACTATAGGACATTACTGTCACCTTGTGAACAGATTTCTGTTATCTTTTTAATAAATGTATATCTTAAAAAATATAGAATCTTTCTAAGGCATTTATAGTTCACATTTATGTTGTGCCATAAAAAAATGATGTTCTCAAACAAAGATCACAAATTTAACTTCTGCAAATCGGCTCTAGTCTTTAGACACGTTTTGATTGGTCATCATGGGCTTTTTATTCTTTTTGGCTTTTTCTCTCTTTTGTCTTTTTGAGACAGGGGGCTGGCTATGCAGTTTAAACTGGGCTTAAACTCACTTTGTAGCTCAAGCAGGCCTCAGACTCACAATTATCCCCCTGCCTCTGCCTCCCAATCCCTCTGATGGGATTATAGGCATGCACCACCATGACCTGCTCATCACAGTTTTTTTTTTTTATTTTCTAATATTTTTAAATTCTACATTGCTAGCATCTCCTAAAAATGTCAGGAGAACTAGGTCTGGAGGCTCATTCCTGACGACCTCAGTGGTCTGAACCAGACAGAATCTTTTTCTGTTAGAGGTGAAATATGCTCTCTATTTGCCATGATTTCCATCCCTTTGTAGGGCCTTGTACAAGGCTTGTTAGGTTCACAGTCCCTGAGGCATCTGAACCTGTCTCCCATGCTAAGCAAGGTGATAGCTGTGGAAATCAATACACAAGAAGATTAGGAATGTACCACTCTGAGAGAACCAAACAAGATGTGTGTCAAGATTAACTGGTACTTGGGCAAGAAACCAAAGCCGGTAAAAAGACAGCAGGAACTAAAAGTCACTAGAACAGGACCTATAAGATCTAGGCTCTGATTCCAGCTCTGTGGCTCAGCTATGAGTCCAGCCATGTCACAGGAGGTCCCTGCACTTGAGTCGTCTGCTGTTCTGCAAGAAGGAAGCAACTAATCTAAGATAAAGGTCAGCAAACTGCCCACAGCCTGCGGGTCTGATCTACCCAACTACCTGTTTTTGTATGCTTAATAGCTAGAAAATGGTTTTTACATGTTTGAATGGTTGAAAAAATCAAATGGAAAATAATATTTTATAATACAGGTAAAGGAAATGAAATTCTTATTTCAGCAGCCACGACTAAAGTTTTGCTGGGACACAACCAGCATAATGTTTATGATTGCTCTTGCCACACAACTTCAGAATTGAGTGTGGGAGAACTGAGCAACAACTACGTGACCCACAAGCATATATGACCCACATGGCTCTTTACAGGACAAGTTTACTGACCCCTGCTGTAATATATTCTGGGCTACTCCAAACAACTGCCAGAGAATTCTTTACTTGTACTCATACACAACATTCCTTCTAAAAGAACTGAAAGCCTTCAGGTGATCATTTCAGTAAGACAGTATTTTAAGTATAACCAAAGCCTCGACATAGTTTTTCTCCATGGAATAATAACGATCATTTATCAAACACAAATTATATTTCAGGCAAACATATTTCATGAAAATTCTCTGCAATCTTTGGAAGTAGGCTTCATCTTCCTCATCGTTTTTAAAGAAAATGAACCAAATCCTAGGAAATGAAAATAATATTCCTAAAGCCTAATAAGCAGCATGTATGTGGCCAAGTGAAAATTGAAATCTACATCTGTCTGACTCCAAAGCCCAGTACATTATAAATGCCACTCTCTACTAACCAGGGCGCCTTTCCAGGGTTGGAGGGGTGACCTCATATAAATTGAGAGTAATACCCCGAACTGCACCCAAAACTTTCTTTTCCTTACAAGCCTCATCCCATACTTAATTCGGAAAACCTTACATATAATCGACTCGTCTGGTGTAATTTCCCCTTACATCTCATGTTTGTTCATCAGAAATATTACAAGGAAAGCTAAACATACCTAATGTTCCTCAACCTGATATCAGAGTGTTTAGTCCTCAGGAAAACAAAACCTTACAGCCCACTGAGATATGGACTTGAAGAGTTATAGGATTAGTCTGGTCTTTCAAGTCATTGGTTTTTTGGTTAATTTATTTTTTTCTCTTTAAAATGAAAAATAAATAAATAATAAGCTTCTAAAAATAAATAAAATCATCTGTTTTTTTCAGGTGTGCTGTTTGAGATGGCTGGCTGTTTTCATTTTTTGTGTCTCCACTTTCATCTTGGCAATATTTTTTCACTTGTGTAGCTAAAACAAATGTTTTAGAGTGGAGAGGAATTTATTAAGCAGTGTATTTGTATCTTCCAGAAATAGATAACCCACTAAAAAAAGAAATACCCATAAAATCAAAAGAAAAAGCTGAAGAGAGAGAAAGAGAGAAGACATCCAGGAGCTGGGGATGTAGCTCAGTGGAATAAGCGCGTGCCTAGCAAGCGCAGGGTCCTGAGTTCGATCCCCAGTACCGCCAAAAAAAAAGAGAGAGAGAGAGAGAAGACATCCTAGGGAAGAGGAAGACAGATGAAGAGAGGGGAGGGAAAAAAGTAGGAAAATGGCTATTGGAAGAGGCAACCAGTGGCACGAGAGAACAAAGAGAAATGAAAGCGCGATTGGTCATTTTTCCCGGAGGAAAAAGAAAATGCCCAGCCGCCTTATTTCCCTAATCCTTCCCCTCTGGGTCCCATCTGTAATAGTTCCAATTTGAATCCAAATTATGTCTGAGACTTGGGATTCACTAGCTCCAGTTCCTTAATCCCAACACCGGATGGTGGGATTTGGAATTAATTAATTCAGCCACCTGTAACACTCATTCAGATGTTGCTACCTTTTCCTCTCATACAAAGTTATTTGCAGATGCTAAGCAATTGTTCTTCCTTGCCTCTTGCCTCCTGCCTCCACAGCTCTGGAAAGCTCAGAATTATTCTTCTTTGGCTCTTTAGCTCTGTCTCCCTTCATCTCAGAGTGGAGAATTTCACCCTGTGTGAGGATTTTTTTAGAGATACTACAGTATTCTGTACTCTTAACACTTGTTTTCTTGCCATCTCTTTATTGTGCTTGCCGTACAAAACAGAAAGAAAAACCAGCAGTAAGTAAAGAGAGTATCATTTCTCAAGTGTAAATTCTTCTTACTCTGTTTTTTTTTTTTATTCTTCTTACTTTGTAAACTACAGAGGAGTTAAAATAATTCCCATAAGCAAATTTGAGGCCAGCCTGATAGTACCCTGAGACCTTGCCTTAAAACAACTGTAGAATTCTGAAATTTGAGAAAATGGCCTCACTGCGTCTCTCTTCAGCTTCCTTCTATCAGTACAACTAGAGTGCTTACGGGTACTCACCCTGAAGAATGGTAATGATAGCCATTACGAGATTTAAAACTTTAAATTCTTTATGTGTCAATATCAATCAAAAGTTCTGAGAAGCGCAATATATAAGGAGGTTTGCTTGAAAGACATCAAATGCAGTCATACTTCACATTTGCCTGGTACATGCAAAGACCTGCTCCAGGCATTTGCAAGGGTAGCAGAGGGGGCTTTTGTGAGCCAGGCAAAGCTCCACGTTCTCTACCATTTGGACCACATTTGTAGCCACTCTCAACCTTTTATGGCCTATGACCTTGACCTATTTCAAAATCCCAGCCTAATGGAACTGAGACCAAATTTAAGTAAAGTGGTGCAAGAATTTGCCTTAACCAATGTCCCTGACTTCAATCCCTTTCCTTCCCTCACTGTATTATACACTTTCCACCCTTAGAAACAAAACAATTTCTTTCAAGAATATAGATGTCTTCTAGTTTGTATTGGAGGTACTTGTCTGATAAGTAGGCAGCTTAAAAATCTCAATATACTTTCTCTTATCTTTGAAAAACAAGGCCATAATGTACACAATCTGATCAAACATAGAATTTGTAATAGCCCTTTAGAAGTTGAAGGACATTAAAAATGGTGGTTGCTAATAAGCATGCTGGGATTGTTATCTGCATTTCAAAGGATCTCTTGGGAGAAGGAGAAAAGGTTGATCAAGCACAATTATTGTGCAGAACAGTTAAAATTTTTAACTACTCCAACATGCCTGTGGTAAGATTTAATCTTAGTGTAGGGATACCTTCAACAACCATTGGGATTTATCACGCACACAAAGCAATTTAGACACACATGGTTCCTGCCTTTGAGGAGATTTTTAAATGGAATTCTTGTCCATGGATACTCATTTGTATTGGTGGAATTTCTTACTAAGAAAACAAAGCCTCTTTCAAAATCCCAGCCTGTTACCAACTTGTCGTATTGGAAAGATAATACAATTTCAGCATAATATTCCCTCTCCAGTCAAAAGTTAATGAGATAATGAGCTCAGTTTAATTTCCCGGTAAGGGCACCATTTTCAAATCACAAAGGCCCTGGACAATTCCAGCATTTCTCAGTGCCTTCCTTCATTAGTGCCTTCATTTTGGGTGCAAAATGAAGAATAATAAAAGACACAAATTTTCACTTACACTCTTCTCCAATCTGAATTACATCATCTTAGCCTACATTTTTTCCCACATTTGCAGGCCATCCTCTTCATTTAAATATGTATATTAAATAAAGACACTGTGTTAGGAACTGAGAATATCTAGCTGACTAAGAGCCCATCCTAAGGCACACAGCCTGGCTTATACAAAGGATTTGAGGAAGAGAAGGCGGCACGGTGTTGTCAGAACACCACAGAAGGCACATTTAATCCTGCAAGGAGAAGGCAGAAAAGCCTTCCTAGAAGAGGAATATTTGAGCTGAGCATTCAAGGATCAATAAAAATATTGAAGATAAAGGAACTGGGATACAAATGTCCCTCAAACCCTTTAAATCTGTCTGGAGCTCACGACGTATGTATGGAAAGAAACAACAGTGTTCAGGTTTTTGTGGCCTGATGAGAAGTCCGAATACAGTGAAAAGATTTTGTACTTTCTCCTATGGTTCCAGATAGTCACCATGGATTTTTCAGCAAGTAACCAAGCTTCAAATTCATGTATGAGAAAGAAACTGGTCAACACTTTGTAAAGTAGTGGGACAAAAGTTGAAGCTGGAGAAAATTCCAAAACACAGCAGATGGGAAGGAGCTGGGAACCGAAAGGAGAGGTACATGGACCTGCCAGCTTCCCTCTGCCTGGAAGACTACGCAGATGCCCCACAAGCACATGGCTTGCCATCCCTCTAACCTGGAAATCTGCATGTGCAATTTGAGAGCTACAAACAAGGATCCCTGCATACATTCATTTAAATTTCTTTTTATTTTTAAAAATGAAGACAGGCAGATAATAATACCTCATCAGCTCAGTCCCCAAAATGCCAGCTGGCGGCCTCTTCAGGGTGACCTGGACAAGCAACGGAGAGCGTGGATGACTATTTGCTGCTGATTAAGTCCACACTCCAAGTTCCTTAAGCTGTGCCAGCCAGCTGGAATGCTGTCACCTTCCGGCAGCTACCCAGTGTCCACCTTCATTTGTACTGAGCGACAGGGGCTCGCACCTTTCATCAGAATAGTCAGCAAAGACACCCATGATAATGAAAACTGCAGTGCTGGAGTGGTGCCATCGCTTCCGAATCACTCCATCCGCACCGGCTCTGCGTTCTGCCTATCACGTCAGAAGGGGCTCCATCACCGTCCGTTCTGAGGGCTTCTTCCAATTCAGGTTTTGATTAATTTTTCTAAATTTAGTACTGCGAAGTCCTCAGGACATTTTAGGGCAGGAGTCTCTAACAACGTAATGGAATCTAGCAACATAGCTCAAAGGCTAAGTTAGTCGGTTTCCCTGTGGTTTGGGAGGGGACTTCCCCGGGAAGATCAGCATACCACTGCATACTTAGGTGCCAAGATCTTAACTATTTATTGCGCCACAGCTTATTGAGATATATTTCATTTACCATAAATTCACCCTGTAAGACTATACAATTAGGCTAGGGTATAATTCAATATTACAGTGCATGCTTAGCATATGCAAGGCCCTGGGTTTGAGCCCTGGAACCAAAAAAGTGTACAGTTCAATGGCTTTTGGTAATATTTACAGAGTTGTACAAACATCATCACTGTCTAGCTTTAGAATATTTTTATTTTCCAAAAAGAAACCCCATAACCATTAGCTGCTGCTCATTTCTCCCCGCCCTCCAGACCCTGGCACCCACCATACAGTCTCTGCCTTCTTAGACTCACGTGAATTTTGTGTGTAAGTAGAGTCATAGAATGTACAGCTGTCAGTGTCCTATTTCACTTGCATACATTTTCAAGGTTCATCCACCTCACAGTATATATCAATGTTTCACTGTTTTTATTAACAAATAACATACTATTTGTGGATATACACTTCATCCATCCTTCAGTTAATGAATATATAGGTTTACAGTTTTGGCTATGATGAACAATGATGTTATAAACATTGGCTATGAATTTTTATATTTACATGTTTTTATTTCTCGGGGAACACCTGCCCAAGGGCTGAGTTACTAGGTCCTATGGTAACTCTGTGCCAATACTCTGAAGAACTGCCGCTGTCGTCCAAAATGCCAGCACCACCTTACATTCTCCTTAGCAGTGTTGAGGGTTCCAAGTTCTGTACAGCCTTACCAACGGCTCTCATTATCCGCCACTGCTACTTTTACCTTCCTACTAGATGTGAAGTGATGCTTCATTTTAAACTTGATTTGTATTGGCCAAATGACTAACAATGTTGAGCATCATTTTAAGTGTTTATTGGCTATTTGTTTATCTTCTTTAAGAAAATGTTAATTCAAATCCTTGACACTTTTTCTACTAGGTTATTTTTACTGTTTGTATTGTACCATTGAGTAGTAAATTTTTTTATATTCCCAATACAAGTTCCATATCAGATATTTGATTTACAAATAATTTTCCATTCTGTGATCTGAACTTCACTATTTTAATGCTATCATTTGCCACACAAATATTTTAGTTTTGTGGAAGTCAATTTTTTTGTTGCTTGTAATTCAGGTATTGTTTTGGTTTGTGCCTAGATGTTTCCCCAAAACCTCAGGAAGTCATGGGGACAGGCTTCTAGAGTTTGTGACTGAGTCATGGTGCAATGCTGGAATTATAGGTGTGAATGTTACACTTGCTAGGGGTGGGAGGAGCCTGCATATAATATAAGGGAGCAAAAGAAGCTTGCTTCTGATCCTCCTTTTCGCTCTTGTTGCTTTTGCTGTCTTCTGCAGCCATGAACTGTTGCCCTCTGCCATGTGCCACTCTGCCTTGGAGCCCACTGAGTATGGACTGGAACTTCCACAAACTGTGAGCTAAATAAACTTTTGCTTCCTTCCTTAATTTTGGGTGTCCAATACTTTGTGTCAGCAATGATAAAAAGTAACTAAGACAGGTATCATGTTTAAGAAATGACTGCCTAATCTATGTTTACAAAAACTCCTGTATTTTCTAATAACTGTTTTATAACTTTAGATTCATTTTGAGTTAATTTTTTGTATATAATATAAGGTAGGGGTCAGGACTTTAATGTTTAATACACAAATCCTTTTCTCCAATGTATAAAACACACCCATATGTTCCTATAGTAACAGAAAGTTGACTAACACAATTATCAAAATAGAAAAATCATCTATCCTTTGACTCAACAGTCTACTTCCTAGGACTTTGTTTTAAATATACTTGAGTATGAACCAAACAGTGTGGGTACAGTTCTTTCCTAAAATTTTAGATAATAACAACTTGAAAAAACTCAGATGCCCTTCAGTCAGGGACTAGTTAAATAATTGATGGTTCTGTCATACAATAGAATACTATGCACTGCAATATAGGATGAAGATGTTCTTTATCCTTTCTTAGGCAAAGACTTTCAAGGTGCATTGCTGAGTAAAACTTGTAAGTCCAGAGAACTGTACAGTTTAGTACCTTTTATGAATGATACAGGAGGTGCTTCTAAATCTTTATGTCTCCCCAAAACTCATACATTTAAATCTGCTATGTTTGGGATATGTCCCCAAAAATTTATGTTAAAATTTAATCACCAATATGATAGGATTAAGAAGTGCCGCCCTGTCATTCACAAGCACCTCCACAAAAAGGGAAGGACATTTGGGAGGTAATGAGGTCAAGTGAATGGAGGCTTCATAAACACAAAAATGGCCTTAAAAAAGAGCTGCAAGGAAGCTGCCACCCTCCCCTTTTCCCTTCCATAGATCCCATCCTGTGGGGACACAGAACTCAAGACATCATCTTGAAAACACAACCTGCATCCTCACCAAATACCAAGACTGTGAGTGCCTTAATCTTGGCCTTTCCAGCCTCTACAATTGTGAACAATAAATATATCTGAAGATAAATTGCCCAGTGTATGGTGTTTTGTTATAGCAGCACAAGCAAACTAAAATAAAACTTTAGCCACCACAATGATAACATTAGAAAGTTAGACCTTAAAAGGTGATTTTGTCCTGAGAGTTTCACTGCTTGAGTGAGATTAGTGCCCTAAAAAAGGAAGCTCTGAGAAGATTCCTTCATTCCACCCAACATTTAAGGGTGTAATAAGAAGACAGCCATCTAGGGACCAGGAAGAAAGTCCTCACCAGATATGGAATTTCCTTCTTGGATTTGGACTTCTGAATCTCTAGAACTGTAAGAAATAAACTTCTACTGTTTATGACCCGCATAGTCTACAGCATTCTGCTATAGCAACCTAGATTGACTAAGACAGGGCAAGAGGGAATAATATATGCATTTTCAAGAAAAACATACTTGCAGGAGATAGAAAATGAGCAATGGGGCATGGGAAGGTTGAGGCATGTCCAGTATGCACGTCTTTAGGTGGTCTTGGTTTGTGTTTCAACTCTATTGGAATTAAAACACATCTATTAAAAAATAGGTGAGCATGAGTGAGGATCCCAGGCCATCCTTGGGTTTTAAAAAAGGACCCAAATTATCTCTGCCTTTTAATGATACTCTGTCTTCATAATATTCTGTTATGCCTGTGCTGTGGTCTGAATGTTTATATCCCCCAAAAATCGTATGCTGAGCCTAATTTCCAATATGGTATTAACACTTGAGTCCCTTAGGAGGTGATCAGATCAAGAAGACTCTGTCCTTGCAAGTTGGAATCGTGCCTTATTATGGAGACCTGAAGGAATTTGTTAATCCTTCTCTTCTGCCATGTGAAGACACCACAAGAAGGTCTCATGCATGAACAAGGAAGTCCTCATAATACTATGAATCTGTGTAATGGCAAGGGGGCTGAATTCCACAGAAAACCAAAGAACTCTATTCAGGGCAAACAGTTTATTAATTTTTAGACTGGCCACTGCACATCCCCAACTAGCAGGTCAGGAATGTGGGCCCATGCCTGCCTTTGTTTCTACCTTATATACATTTTTGGTTTCCACGGTAGCAGCTTGGAATGTGGTAGCCCTGACCACATGTTGTTTTCCTTGTGCCACGTGACCAGGTCAGGCCCCGGTCATGAACCCAACCACAACGGTATATATTTTCTGTACTCTGTTCTATATGCTCCCCTTTCGATAACCATACATCTCCTTTATGGTTATCTAGGGCCAGTAAAGGGATTAAAACAACCCAGGCAGGGTCACAGGTGGTTATCTGGGCCTGGGGGTTCTTTGTCTTTGGAGAAGCATTCCAGGGCAAGGTCAGGACTGCAAAGTTAACTTCTCACAACCCCCCCCCCCGGGATGTTTCTCAAGACATATTTTAAGGCTTGTACTAAGACTAGAATTATTCTATCTTAAAATGACATGCTAAGAGTGGCTGTCCCCTACATCTGGTGCCTCGATCTTGGATTCGCCAACCTCCAGAACTGCAAGCAATAAATTCAATAAATTCCTATTGTTTATACATTTCTTATTCTAAGGAATTTTGTCATGGCAACTCAAATGGATTAAGATAGCCTGAATAGACTAATGTGTTTGTACACATAACTCCTCACACATGAAGAGAAGGCCTTGAAGAGAATAGGCTCCCTCTTAAATCTACTGACAGAACAGAAGACCCCAAAGCCATTTGGAAGCACCTACACACACGCAAAGCTGAGGAGAATGTGCACCAGCCATTCCTAAGAACTGATGGGTTTATGATTCCATCGCTTTCCAGTGGCTTCCTCAACTTGATGTTGCCTAAGCACCTGTTTCATAGAAAACAGGGAGCTGCAAAAGGAGAACAATTTTTGCACTTCTTGAAATAGTGTTGGTGGTATGAGCAAGTACTCTGATGTCTGGAGGTCCTGTCAGGGGGCCTGTGTAACATGCCTTAATCAGATTCCACTTTTATAAACTGTGGGACTCGTAGTACCTGCATTATCCACTTTGCAGGAGGGATGTCAAAATCAAAGTGGTGTATTTTATAAACTGCAAAGGGTACGTTAATGATAGGTATAGTAGCTATTTTTTTTAAACTGCCTCTGACCAAATAGATCTTATAGGAGTCATTATCTCTCAGAAAACCAAATATCATATCATTTCCTTTGCCCTTTTCCTCACTGTCAACAAGAAAGTATAGATTTGGAAAAAAAGAAAGAAATGTCTAGTGTTGGTTTCTGTGACATTTGCTGTTAGTTTATAAATCTTTACATTGATAGCCAGTATCTTAAGAGCTACTTGTTATGGCTTAAATTGTGTCATCCAACAAGATAAGTTCACATGCTAACCTCCAGTATGTCAGAATGTGATTTAATTGGAAATAGGGACATGGCAGATAGATAGTGTGGGGCTGTGATTGCAGCTCAGTGATAGGGCCTCATACATACCTTGCCTGGTATGGTATGTACGAGGCCTGGGTTCAATCCTCAACACAGCAAAAAGAAAAGTAAACAAATAAATAAAAAGGCACTGTGAGGATACAAGGGAAAACCAACAAGCAAAGATGGAGGCAGAGATTTGAACTCTGCTCCTGCCAGTCAAGGAGCCCCAAGGACTGACAGCCATAATGAGAACCTAGAATGAAACAAGGAAGGTGTCTATTTAGAGTCACGCTGTGGCCCTCCTGACACTTTGATCCGAGAGTAAATTGTAGTTCTTTTTAGTCACCCAGTTTGGGGCACATAGCTATGGCAGCCCTTGGAAACTAATGGATGCATTCCCTCCTTTCCTCCCCATCTCTTCACTGAACCTGGGAAGTTAATCTGAAGTGCAGTGGCCGCACCTCTGCTTTGGCTCTGGTCATTTGGCAGAAGCTCCCCTACTGGTGGACTGCAGAATAACTCCAGGGCTCCTCAACGCCACCACTGTCTTATACACTAGTGAAAGAAGATTACAAATGGTCAGTGATTTAATTTACATTAAAATATGTCTTTCTGCCACTAATTTAGGCTTTCCCTACACAACGGGCAAACTGATACAGGTAAGGGTGCAGATAGCGTTCCTAGCTATCACTGTGCATTTCAGACACCTAGAAGCTTTGGGAAATATCAGAACTATTTTGTCATAAAACACGCAAGTGACTATTATGGGGGTGGGAGGAGTTGCTTGCATTCTAATAAAAAACATAACTGAAGTCAGAAAACCTATCACTATCCCTATGCCAGTCATTGGATTTCAAAATTCTTATTCTGAAAAAAAAGAAGAAAATTAAGCAAGACACTAATGCATCTCTGCATTCTATGCTTTGAGTGTGTGTGTGTGTGTGTGTGTGTGTGTGTGTGTGTGTGCGCATGCATGCATGTGTTTAATAAACTTAATCATATAAAGTTCATGGGCCGGGGACGCAGCTCAGTGGCACAAGTGCCTGCCTGGCAAGCCTGAGGTCATGAGTTCGATTCCCCAGTACCATAAAAACAAAAAGACAGTCAGACGGGCTATAAAAACTGTAATTATATGCTGGTTACAATACACATAAATTGTAATTATATGCTGGTTACAACAGACATAAATTGAAAGATATCCAAATGTTGAAAAGGGTAAATCAGCATCATAATACAAAGTTCATGAATCCACCCAAAAAATACTGTACTCCTTGCTGGATCAGCCCAATTCTGGCATTTTCCAACTTGGGTTCAAAGGCTATGTTTATTTAAAATAATAAATGAAAACAGCTCCCAATACATCATTTTTAAAAACAGGTTACAAACAATATTGTGGTTTAATCACATTTCTATTTTTAAAGCTAAGTAGACAATTTTCGGTAAACAAAAAAGAGATTGTAAGATTATAAAATAACCTAATGGTTAAGACTTTAACAATTTTTATCTCAGGGAATTGAATTATAAGAAAGATTTATTATTTCCTTTTTGTTTATATTTTCAAACTATATATAAGTAATGTGTTTTAAAGAAAATAATAAATGTCTTAAACTATAAAATATCTCAATTCCTCAAACACTTGTGCCAAGATTTTCATATCTGTGTCTGCACCTGTCATCAGTCATTAGATTTTATCAAATGGAGGAGTGCACAACTATGTGTGGCCTGGGAAGGGAACTCAAGGCCTTCTATGTGCTAGGCAAGCATTCTATCACTGACCCTCATTCCCAGATCCACAAATATTTTTTAAAGAATTTATTTTCATAAAATAGGATACTCTCAGAAAGTTAATTCAGTAAATATTTCTGTAAAAATAGAACACGGAATAAGACAAGAAAAGAGATGCTTTTCGGTATAATAAACACTAAGTCCAACCCCCAAGAGTAATGAAAGAAGTAAGGGGTGCTGTTAGATCTGGGGAGGGGTCAGCTCCAGGAAGGCAAAATCTGAAGTGGCGCAAGGGAAGGAACGTCACTGAGAAATATGTTACAATCTTCAGAATTTGAAAGTGGTCAAATATAGACATGAACTAAGTCTTTGTGAAAATCGTGGTTACAGAACAAAATGTAAATGTCATAACCATCGATGTGGTCAACATGATAGTTAGAAAGCAGAAGACAGAAGAAATGGAGAGCGATGATTGGACGGCTCAGTCTTTCATCTCCACGGCAAAGAGTCAGTTTTCTGTCAAAAAATGAAAACATGGAATTATAAAACACACAGGATTTCAATTTCTTAATTTTTCCACAGTTTTTATTTTCTCATGACCTTCAGTGATTCTTTAAAAACAAATAGAGTGGTTCACAACTGAATTTGCTCTGTGGTTTTGGTGAAGAGAGCCACTTGTGTTTGTGGGGAAAAGGTGGCGGCATCACATTTGTCACCCGATGCAGTTTGCAAACAAAAACAAAATTTTGCCAAATACTTGTTTGTGGACCAAACTGCTTGCAAACACAAGCACTCAGGAACCTAGGTACCACTGTAACTCTTGAGGCAAGGAAATATTTATAAAATTTCAAGAATCCTTAGAAATTTATTCGTTTATTTCCACTTAATTTTATATAAAACTAAAATTTATATGTTGTGCTTAAAGCAACATATTGACTGTTCTCACTTTATGAAACTTTTCAGTTCTATCTATATGTATAGTGTATACGAGTACAGTGATGTTGTCGGGCTTGTATCTAGCTGTCCACCCCGCAAAGCCTTATGTGCTCACAGGTGCGGCTTCCCTGAGCTGGCTGTAGGATACTGAGATAAAGGGTGGTAGCACTAAATTAGTCCACTGACTGGGATTAGCATATTTCTGGGTGAGGTTGAATGTATTTACTGAAGATAGAAGCCCCAGCCTGGGTATGGGTGGCACCACCCAAAAGGCTTGTAGCCTGGATGGGATAAAAGGGAAAGGGAGGCCTGCTTGGCTATTGCTGCTACGCTGCTTTGCTGCCTTCTGCCTGCTATGCTGTGGACTCTTTCTCCTCTGTGATGCCCCTCTGCTATGCCACTCTGCCTGGGAGCCAGCCAATAATGAACTGAAACTTCTGCAAACTGTGAGCTAAAAGAAACCTTTCCTCCTTTAATTTCGGGTGTCAGTTTGTCCCAGGAATGAGAAAGTATCTACGATAGATTTATACCTAATTCTACTGTTGGAAGTTGCTGAGTGGGGGTATTGGTGTCATGATGTTTTTATTTTTCTTCTAAGCTTTTATAAGTTTACAAAGTATCTTTAAATGAAGTAGAACAAATATACCCCATAGATTTTTATTCTTTCATGGAGTGTATTAGTCAGCTTTCCCTTTGCTGGGCAAAACACCTGATATCTGCAAGTTTTAAAAGGTAAAAGTTTAAGTTGCCTCACAGTTTCAGATGATTCAGTCCATGTTTTGCTGACTCCAGGTCACAAACATCATGGTAAAAGGGCAGGGCAAAGGGCACTGAGCAAAGGTCCTCAGTTCATGGCAGCTGGGAAGCAGAGCAAGGTACCTGAGCCAGAGAAGAAGGTGCCAGGGGCCTTATAAGGTACCAAAGGTCATACCCCCGTGATCCACCAAGGTACATCCCAAAGGGTGTTTTACTAATCACAGACAGCTCCTAGCCAAATAAGTTCAACTTTCACATTGAGGATTGACTTAATTCAAGAATTCTTGATGAATAGTGTTAACCTAAGTAGAGCAACAGAAGTAAATTCTGAGCAATGTCACCTCCTCCTAGAAGAATCATTCTTTTTATTGCACTGAATTGGAGATACTGGACCTTCTTTGTAGCCTGTTGCTTACCTGTTGGTTAGTACAGAGCAATTAATCTCATAAAGGATCTTAGTGATTAGTCTCATAACAGATTAGTCTCATAAAGGCCAGGAGAGATCCCTAGTCCTGCTAATGTTTAAAATAGCCTCTTGTTATTCATAGCCTCACACAACTTGGTAACTGGTCATCTACAAATTGGAAATTGGCTTAAAGGAGGGACAATGAGAAGTAAGAAAAATTAATACTTATAAAGAGGCAATAAAACTTATTAAGGAAATAAGACACTTGAGAATATCTTAAAGGTCAGTGTCAATGAGTTCATCGCTTAGATTAGTCTAAGGGAAAGAAAATGTATCACCTACTGAAACAGTATACAACTATTACATCATCCTTCTACTTACAGGAAGTTCAGTCCTAACAACAAATCCTCCTCTTTTTAAAAATCTCCAGAAGAGGGAATCTTTGCATAAATCCCTTGAAAGACTATGTCCACGTTTCCAAATTCTGAGAGATAGCAAAGACAATCAAAATCTAGATATTCAACTTCAAGGAATCTGTTTCTTTTTACACACACTCAGAACATTATGAAATTCTCAAACTTTCTCCTTTATGCCTACAATTTCCTTTAATCATTTTGCAAAAACCTTATTTTCTATTGTCCAAACAGTCAATACACAGAGGTGGCATCGGCCGATAAGTGATCATTCAGTAAGCTCACTTTCTAATTTGTCACCCGGGCAGGACTGGATAGCAGCCTCAAGGGTAAGTGCCGCATATGTCTACTGTCCTCAAATCTACACTAATAAATACCAGGTGGTAGAATTCCACAAGCAAAACATCCTCCTAAAAGCATTTAACAACTATCAATCAAATCATTGGCCTAAGCAATTTGTTAAAGTTTAATACCTCCATGTGAAGTCAAAGAACCAATCTCCTTCCCTCGTGTCTCGGAATATGTTAAGGAAAAATATTAAGTATGACTTTAAAAATTCTGTGAGTAGCTTATTGTGGTTTTGTGAGTATAACAGCCTGAACAACTGAATGCTGCAGAATCACCAGGTGGAAAAGCCCTACACTGGGAGTCATACAGCCCTGGTTCTAATTTCCCCACAGCCAGTATCTGTGTTCTGTTAGCCATATCACTTCACCTTTCTAAGCCTGAGTTTTCATATTTGTCAAACAACTCCTTCCTGTACCTTCCAACTGTACCTTAGAATTTCAGATTCAACTATCCCAGGCTGGTAGAGCTTAAGAAAATACCTCTGGCAAAGAGGTAGCCTGACTTAGTGAGGACACTGGTCCTGAGAGAAAGCAAGTCAGCATCACCATTGCTGAGTGACTCGCTAGCAAGAGCCCCAGGACACAGAGCATGTTCAACAGTCACAAATACCATGGCAGCAGAAACTCACATAAAACATGAAAGAGTTCAAAGAAATGAGGATCCTAGATTAAGGCCTTCTCATTCACGTTAGCATCCAAAACAAATATTGTACTGTAAGCTTTACTAATAAACAGTCAGCTAATGGTTGGAGGTTTGCTCTTTGTTTATTCTTATGAGGAAACACTGACTTCCTCAGAATAGGTAAAATAATCATTTATGCAGCCCTAACTCTGTCCCCAGGGCCCACTGTGGAAGATGAGGTGATGAGAAACATGGGATGAATCCAAGTTAGAGAAAAATCTTGGACCATAGAATTTTTAAATTGTTCTTAAGCCAGGCGTGGTGGTGCATACCTGTAATCCCCACACTTGGAAGGCTGAGGCAGGAGGATCGTTGAGTTTGAGACCAGCCTGGGCTACAAAGTGAGCTCAGGGCCAGCCTAAACTACATAGTAGACCCTGTCTCAAAAAGACAAAAATAAAATAAAATTTTAAAAAATTGTCCTTACTTTGTGTAAAAAGAATAGAATAATTTTCTAAAATAGGTAATTGTATTGGTCAGCTTACCCAGTGCTGAGACACAATAATCAACACCCACAATTTAAAGGTGAAGAAATTTAATTTGCCTCGTAGTCTTGAAGAGGGAAATAGAAACTTAAATTTTTTATTTGTGAGCTCCTGAGCCCAGCTACTCCGCAAGCAGATTTGTTTTCCAGAGCAAGGGCATATTTCCCGTATCTAACAGACCCCACATTGAACCCATATGTTACCTCAGCCCAGTGTCTCCTGTAACCCTAAGCTTGCCCAGAGTTTGAACTTGCCTATACAACATAATTTTCCCTTAGGCCAGTCACTGATAAGAAGATAAGATGTGACCAATAAACAACCATTGAATACTCTACTTCTGTACTTCTTGCTTGCAAACCGCATATAAGCCCTAGACTACCAGAGATCAGGACCTGACACTTTGAGTATGATTCCCAGTCAGGCCTGTTGATGTTAATAAATCTGCTCCCAAATCCTGGGAGACGTCTCGGTGTTTCTGTTTGCTGCTGAAGTCTCAGGGAACTCAGTTCATGGTCAGCTGGCTCCAAGTGGTCACATCACGGCAGGAGGGCCCAGTAGACCAAAGAGTCTTAGTTCATGGCGGCCAGGAAGTAGAAAAGGGGATCAGTGCTAGGTGGAAAGGAGCAAGGGACCAGAAATGGACCCTAAGGCCACATTTCCATGACCAAGTAGTCACACCTAGAGTGTGCTCTGCCAATCTCCCTGGTGGACCCCAAAACCAATCAAGGGGATACTATCAAACTTAACGGTTGGAATTTGACTGGTAGCCACCATATACACATCTCTATCCATAAACTCAAGCACACACATATACACACCTGTGTACACACATTCACCTGCACCGTATATGGTACCACGTCAATTTTATCCCTTTCCAAGATACATCTCTATTACCTACTCAAAATATATATGCACCTGAATCTGTAGCGTTTCCCAGGGCAAAAAACCATTTGCCTTTCTGGAAAATCACTGCTTTCTCATCACCACTGTGACCAAATCAACTAAGAATAAAGAGTAGATGTGGCAATATTAAGATAAAATTGCCTCCAAACTTGCCAGTTCACAACAAGGCCTCTGCTCATCGAAGTCTTCAACAAGGACATACACATTAAGGTTTGTTACCTACAGTCAAAGGGTAACCACGTGCAGCAGTTCTGACACAATCAACAGAACTCCAGCACTAAACTCTCAGATATCTACTAGAGAAGCAATGATGGACTAAACTGGTGGGCATTTTTCAACGAGAAAACTGCAATTCTACGTCTGTCTTAAACTTACAATTTACAGGATTTGAAGTGTCCATAGTTCATACTAGATCTGCTTTCAAGTTTCCCAAGATAAAATAACTCAGCGTCAGGGAAGTGTGAGCGAGTACATTAAACTTCGCACTAGCCTGAGGCATTCCTTCTTCCCTTATTTGCTTATTACCTATTTATACATGACCTTATTTTGAAAAAGCATTTGCAGCTCAGTCGGAAAATTGACACAGAACCAGGCAATCCCATCTCTCAAGGAACCCCTGCATAATCCCTGCCTCTGGTGCCTTAAACTGACTCTGAAGGACCCCGCTGATCCCAAGGACAGAGACTGACACAAACCTGGGAGTCTCCCATGTTTTGCTACCATATTTTTATGTTCCTGTATCTATATGAGCTAGGGGGCTATCTCAGGTCCTGGGTTTAGTGTTTGTCCATGAGTTCCACAAAGTTTAAATCTAGATTCCTCCTAAATTCTTTGTCCTTCAAGTTCTCAGCATCTCATGGCTCATTGGCTGGAAAGTTCCACCCACTGTGACTCCACATGGTCCAGCCCCTAATAGAGCCCTTCAGCTTGTGACTCTTTGGAACCAGCTCCACTGTCCCAAAAAAGAAAAGACTATTGAGGCCCATTCTGGATATGTTAAGATCAGAAACAGTGATATTGCTAGGCTCAACTGGACCCATCTTTGAAATACAGCCTTTCCCTCTCTTTTGGACTTTGACCAGGGCCCAAACTTTAGGTTCCTGGTTTGAAAAGTGGGAATGATCTCTGCTCTACCTCCACACATAAGGTTCTTGTACTGACCAAATACAATGCAGTGAGAAAATGCGGATGTGCTTTCAACTCTCAAAAGAAAACACAAATATAAAACAACTTGGACTACATTTTAGTTAACTTTTAACTTATAACACTGTGTAACAGAAAAAAATTTTGTCAGAGGAGAAAAAATGTACTGTACTATCATCAGCTTGTCATGTGATTCTGAGTAAACTCATGCTCACCAAACCTCAGTTGCACCACCAACAGCCTTAATCAGTGCTCTTTATCTAAAAGTAACAGAGCCCTTATAACTTAAGAAAAAAAGAAGACACCAGGCTGGTTTACAAAATCCAAGGACAGGAAGTGCTATTCAACCTCACAAAGAAGACCAGGAAATAATAAACTCTCAGCTTGTCACTTCACCCCTTAAGCTCTCATGAGCTACAGTGACTATTTGTCATTATGGACTGGATCTGTTAACAGCTCCATGCATGTGGCATAAAATGATGGTCATGCACTAGCCAGGGCAATCAGACAAGAGAGAGAAATAGAAGGAATAAGGATAGGAAAGGAAGAAGTCAAACTACCACTATTTGCAGATGACATGATACTATACATGGAGGACCCCAAAAAATCCACAAGAAAACTTCTGGAATTAATTGACAAATTCGGCAGTGTAGCCACATACAAAGTCAACAGCCAAAAATCAATAGCATTCCTATACATGAACAACAAACAGACTGAGAGAGAAATCGAGGAAACCATACCCTTTACAATAGCAACCAAGAAATTGAAATACTTAGGAATCAATGCAGCAAACAATGTGAAAGATTTATTCAGTGAAAACTACAGTACTCTGAAAAAGGAGATCGAAGATGATCTCAATAAATGGAAAAACATACCATGCTCATGGTTAGGAAGAACTAATGTTGTAAAAATGGCCATACTACCAAAACTGTTGTACAGATTCAATGCAATTCCCATTAAACTACCGTTAGCATACCTCACAGATCTAGAGAAAATATGCCTCAAATTCATCTGGAACCAGAAGAGACCCAGAAAAGCAAAAGCAATCCTGGGCAATAAGGACAAGTCAGGTGGAATCACAATCCCTGACCTGAAATTATACTACAAAGCTACTGTAATAAAATCAACCTGGTACTGGCTAAAAAACAGACCTGAGGATCAATGGAACAGACTAGAAGATGCAACCATAATGAAAAACCCACTCAGCTACCTAATATTTGACAAAGGGGTCAACCAAACCCACTGGAAAAAAGAAGGCCTGTTTAATAAATGGTGCTGGAAAAGCTGGCTCGCCTCTTGCCGAAAACTGAAAATAGACCCCAGTCTATCACCATGCACCAAACTCAGGTCAAAATGGATCACAGACCTCAACATTAAAACAGAAACTCTA
>PVLD010027844.1:0-20188 GCA_004027595.1 Dinomys branickii
CTTCTTCTCCTCCCCCTGCACTGTGTGCTTGGTGTGTCTGGCCCTGAGTATGGAGATCCAACATGCACACGCCCTGCTGACACTGGATGGGAGGTGTCTGTGCAGTCTGCAACTCCTCTTTCTTGGGGCTGGTCCCGGCCCCTTCCCAAGATCCACCTTGGACAAAAGGCTACCTCCTCCTGGCCTCGGGACATCGTCAGCAGACCATGATCTGCCCTCATCTATGTGCACGTGGGGCTGAGAGCTCAGGTTGCGCTTACTTCTCCATTTTGAATTTGTTCAGTTATAGATGCCAGGAAAGGAACACTGGTTTTGCTATTCTTTAACTTCCGAGTGTCAGGATGCCTTGGCAGATCTAAAAGTACCTGCTTCTCCTTTCTGATTTTGCCAGATAGATTCTCTGTTGACCTCCAGGCTTAGAAATATGTTTGTTGTACTCTCGCTCTGCCCACTCTCTCTCTCTCTTCCCCTGTCCCTCTCTCTCACAGTTAAAAGTTGCTATAGATTCTTCCTAAAATTCAAATGCAGATGCAAGAGAAGGATGGGTGGGACAGTTATGTAACATTCCTAACCCACCCACTGCTGCCCACGCACCCGGTACGCACACCTCCCTTTGCATTCTACTGGCGTCCTGGCCCTCAGTCTGGATGATGACAGACTCGGCCTTCTCTACCTGCCCCAAGTCCCATGTAGTGCCACAAGCCTGCTGACCGTGTCTTCCTCCTGCTGTTTTGCTTCTGAGCCCCACTCTCGCCTTGATATCACAAACGCTTGACCATTTCGGTCCTGCCGTCCTCGTCACCAGCCCCTCACTGTGTCCTTCCAGGCAGGGCGGATCTCTGGGCACCATGTAGACTGACATTTTATTTTCTATGGCTCTCTTCTCTGAATTTGTTATTTTATAACTATGAATTTGTTGCTTTGAAAATTTAGTCATAGCATCCATAATTCTGCAGAATTCTTGTACCACTGCTTTGTCTTTTTCAGATTAGACAGACACACCCAGGCCACCACCCTTGTTTCTCAGATATTTGGAGGATACCTAAGATCTAGAGGTAAGTTTCTGTTAACAAGTGGATAAAGTGGCAGGAGCATGTGGTGTTAGAATGCAGATGATAGAATGAAGGAAAGGTAGAGTCTCCTCCCCCCAGAGGCAGCCCCTGGACCAGTTTCCACTATAGCCTTCCATAGTCTCTTGTTCATGAGCCAGCTGAGCACCAACTATAGAATACTTTCGTTTTTCTCTTAACATTAATAATAATCTTTCTGTTTGAGCCCATGTAGGCCTGACAGGTCACAGCTGCACTAGTGTCTGTTCCTTTTTCCCTCCTACTGGTGGATGCTTAGCTTTCTATTCTGGTGTTGCCATCAGTGGTTTACTGAACAGCACCCATTTTGCACACTTTGTGTCTATGTAAAAGTGCACGTGACAAACTCTTTCTGTTAGAATTTGATGTAGTCATAAGATGTATTTTAAACTTTTGTACTGATGTGCGTCATTCTAAGCAATCACACCAGTTTATGGCCATCCAATAGTGTACAAGGGACAAACTCAGGAGACTTTTCCCTACACTGTGTAGAAGATTAACTTTATCCCCAATCTAGTAAAAGAAAAGTTATGTTTAATTCTTTTACTTTAAAATAGTATTTGTTTCTGTAATTTCAATACCTGAGACTGCCATACTCATTGCACTTTGCTTACCTTTTGTATTTTAATTTCAGTCAAATTTTTAAATTGCAAGGGCGTTTCAGATAAGTTTGAGCCATATCTTGATATTACAACTGGAGATTAAGGTAAACTGAATAGTTTTTGTTGTGGTCATTTAAAATCTTTTTTTACTTTGACTTTTTACTTAGTAAGTCTTAATCAAACCAAGTTTTGATACTTATATTAGCAAACTTTAGATGGCTCTTACTTTTTAGAAATTAGTTTAGCATCTTGCATTTTCTGAACTACATTTCTGTTATCCTAGAGATTTTTTATGCTTACAGATGTAAGACATGCTTATGATGAAAAGGACACACACTGCAGATATATGTAAAGTCTTCCCTTCAGCACTATTGCTCTTAGTCGTCTGATACACACTGCCCCAGAAGAGATTATGTCCTTTTAATAAAAATGAGATTATGAGCAGGGCCTAGTGCCACATGTGTATGATGCCAGGACTCTTGGAGGCTGAGACAGGGCATCACCAGTTTCAACCCAAACTGGGCAACTTAGTGAGTAAAATGAAAATAAGGAACGGGCTGCGACTATAGCTCAGTGTGAAGGCCCTCCGTTCAACCCTCAGGATTGCAACAAGGAAAAAAGGAGACAACTTACAAAAAGGGCTGACGCCTTAGTCTATGTGTCCACTTGCTGTTTTCATTTCCCTCTGCAGGGAGACCTTCCACGACAGTGGGTTTGGGCCGTGGGGGGTGGTCCTCTAGGCGGATGTAGTTCCGTGTTGCTTTTGAGTTTTATAGTGTTCTGAATAACGCTGCAGTGAGCTACCTCATTATGTAGCTTTGTTCACTTTAAACTGGTTTTTTTTTAAGGAGAGAATCCTAAAGGAAATTTTTTTTTAATGGCACTGGGTTGAACTCAGAGCCCTCCACCACTTAGCCATGTTCCCAGACAAGTGTTTTCCTTTTCCTTTCTTTTCTTTGTTGATACCAGGAATCAAACTCAAGAGTCTTGTGCTATCCCAGCCCATTTAAAAATTTTTTGAGATTGAATCTAAGTTGCTCATGCTGGAACCAAACTTACAATTCCCCTGTCTCAATCTTCCAAGTAGCTGGGAACTCAGCCACACCACACCCATTAAAACATTTTTTTTTTTTTTGTCCATAAAAATTCTTGGTTGTTTCTGAGTCTTCTGCTTGCTTGCTCTCTGCATCTCTCACAAACCATGACAGTGGCGTTTGTGCTTCTTCCTCCAAGGCTGCTCCGAGTGTTAAGAAGGCATTGAAGCAGTTTGTGAACTGGAACAGCTCGATGGAGAAAACTCCTATAAATGTAACAAGTATGCTGGGGGGTGAATTGCAGTCTCTCATTTGGCTGCTCCAGCTGGAGTGACACAGAGCCTGGGTTGGAAAGAGCATGGTGTGCTTCAATGGCCCGCTAGGTTGCCTTAGCTTCTGGTGTCCTCTGGGAGTCTCTGGCTGTCTGTCCTCCAGAGGCCGGAACATGTAGTCCACTGTCTGCATTTTCTCAAGATGGGCAGCTCTGTGCCCTTTGAGAACTAGTGCTGCCACACGGATTCTGCAGTGTTATGACAACATCTGTTAAGTCGCATGTTCCTGAATTTCCCATCAAACAAGACTTGGGGGTGGGCAGGGCCACCTCCTCCCCCACAGAAATGCAGATCTTCCTTACAGTGGGCGCCACTGTGGGAGCCGGGTCTGCAGCCAACTCAAATTTACATTATTCAGTAACACCTTTGTCCAGGCAGTCAAGGGAGTCTGTTTTATCAATCCTTGTTTCATATGTTTTAAGTAGATGTTCACTTTATACTGGGTGACACAGACATCTATGTTAAATAATTTTCATTATCAAATAGTCAATGTTTGGGGGAAGACTCTGCACTTCTCACCAAGATTAGGGGCTTTTTCTTACACTTAGCATCCTTTTTCTATGTGGGTAAGGGTTTGCTTTCACAGAAGAGTACCAGCCTAAATCATCAGTTAGCATTCCTGTTTCTGAGTGAGTTCACTTACTTTGTTATTTTTCTGCATTGATACGGGTTGAACTCAGAGCCTTGAGGATGTTACATAATGGTTCTACCTCTGAGCTAGACCCCCAACTCAAATTAATCTGTTCTTGACATCCCTGGTGCCATGTGTACCCTGATGTTTCAGGATTGCCCTTGCTTTCCTGTCATGCTAAGGCAATTTCCCCAGTTTTTTCTTCTTTTGGAGACAGAGTCTGTCTTTGTCAATCATGCTTGTCTTGAATTCACTGTAAGGTCAGGGCTGCTCTAGACCTCCTGGTGATCCTCTTGCCTCAGCATCCCACGTGTTGGGATGATAGATGTGTACCAACACGCCTGGCTGTTCACAGGTTTTTTAATTTAAATATTTTCACTGTTGGTTTGGAGAGGAGTGATGTTCCTCATCTATTATCTTTTCTTGGAATCTTAAATTAGGATGTTGCAGAGAAATAGCAAGGTAAAGAATGAAACACCAAAAAATGCATAATCTTTTTTTTTCTGTTTACTTCAAGGTGCAGAAAGATGGTTCCAGCTTCAAAGAATTTACTCTACATAGATCATCTAATTTTCTCATACTTTCTCTGAAATGCTTTGCAGATGCTACTGGTGGAAAAATTGCAAAGGTATACAGATAATGTGTTAATTATGTGGAGCCAAGGCTTAAGTACCAGGAGCTGTTGTAGGTAACAAACAACCTGCTTGAGCAATATCAGTCAGAAATGATGTTCCTTTGTCCTTTGTCCATTTCTGCTTAGGATGTGAAATACCCTGAATATTTTTATATCTGGCCATACATGTCTCAACCATACAGAGAACCCATTATTTATGCTTTATATGCAGTACCAGTCCATTCTGGTTTTAACTGCCATGCGGGTCATTACTTCTGTTACATAAAAGTAAGCCTGTGGGTTTTGCTATTGCTTTTACATAGACTCAGTGAGATAGCAAGCACTAGCATTCTTTCAGGGGAAAGGTGGGGAGTTTTACAATTGAACTGTGAATGTTGCTTTTTCTTATTATTTTTATTCTGTCCTTGTTAATTTGATGAAATCTACTCTTTCTCTCTCACTGGCTGTCTTTGGCAGGCTAGCAACGGCCTGTGGTATCGAATGAATGATTTCATCATATCTACTAGTAATATTAGATCAGTACTCAGACAACAAGCATATGTGTTCTTTTATATCAGGTACTGTCGTGAAAACAAGTTACCACATTTTCTGTCATGTCATTTCATCGCACCCACATTCACATCAGTTTTGAGTTACTCTTTAAAAACCAGAGTGTAAGGTTTACCCTGGCCCATGTGTGGAGAGTCAGGAGGCTACTTCTGAGTATGGATTGCGAGCTTGCCTTAGCTTCCAGCTCTTTGGCACTTAGTGCTGACAGATGAAGAGGAAGGGAGAGGTGACAGTTGAGGCAGGTGGGTGGTACACTGCTGATGGCAGACAGAGTGGACCTGGGAAATTGGAGGCCCTGGGTGGAGAGCTGCATGGTCCCACCCAAAAGCTCCCCAGTGCTGAGGACAATGCTGGTTAGGCATCTTCCTGGGCTGGGAGTAGTAGTAAACCTGATCCTCCAATAGCTGCATGCTGACTTACAGTTCCACTTTTGGAAAAAAAAAATCTGATGTGCACCCCATGGTGTACCCCACAACTCTGGTTTTGTTTTCCACCCTAGGAATAGAATCCAGAGCTATAAGCAAGTGAGGCAAACACTACCACTCAGCCCCACATCATCCCCCAAGGTGTCCCTTTTAAGTATCAGAGCTGAAGGTTAAGAATATCCTAAAATGGTCCACAATGGCAGAATGAAATGTTGAAATTTTACGCAGTTGTTAAGAGTGATTTTTTTTCTTTTCTTTTTTGGAGATAGTGAGTTGCTCAGGTGCCCATCACCTGCTAAGAGTGATTGTTATAAACTGTTTCTTTAATGCTTTGGGAAAGTGCTGAGTGTACACTGAGGGAAAGCAGTTCCAAGTATTGGACGCGGGTGTTGGGCGAAAGATGGGGGATGATCTGTCCAGTCAAAGCGGACCCATCTCTCAGGGCAATGTGTTCTTTCCGTATTTCTGTGGACACTACAGGTTTTCTACAATGGTACATTGATTTAATTTAAAAATTTAAACAGAGAAAACAGGCGTCTGATAGCAGCATCCTCAGAATACAGAGTTCCTTTACCCAGCTGCCTTTGTGCCCTGAGCTGAGCACCCCGACACTGACCAACACCCCTAAAGGAGCTAATGCATTGCATGGCTCTGTGCAGAGTGACTGAGAAGCAGTATCTTTGCCATCAGTGTCTTTCAGAGGAACCGAGTTTGTAAATCTATCATGCTAAACCCTCTCATTCTTTGTCCCTAGGTCCCACGATGTGAAAAACAGAGGTGCAATTACTCCTTCCACCCATAGCCCTGGCCAGTGCTCTCACCAGCCAGTCAGCGAGTTGTCACCAAAAAGCAGGCCACACCCGGGTTTATCGGCCCACAGCTTCCCTCACATAGGATGAAGGTAACATTTTAGAGGTGGCGTATGATTTTTACCTCGCTGTGAGGTCAATCCTCAAACCCTCAGACTAACATTGCAGTAGTTGTCATGCCCTGTCTATACCTGTATTTCTCATCAAAAAGTTTGTGCTGGCCCTTTAATGCCAAATATTAAATATACATGAATCTCAGTGTGAACAGAGTGATTGAAGGGAACATCTGGTGTGAGTATGTCTAAAGCTTGGCACCCACCTTGATCTTGGACTCTACTCAGGGGACTGATAGGTGAGTTCATAACTCATGTTAGACATTGATAGAAACTGAGACCCCACACGGAACCAGACAGACCTTCTGACACGAGAGAAGTCTTGATTGGGGGAGGGATAGAGTAGCAGGCTACCTAGCGGACCAAGGTAGCCCCAAGCTGAGGAAAGTGTGGGCCTTTAAGCTCTTTTTTCTGGCAGGGGTGGGGTGGAGTGAGGAGATGTCCCTGGGCCAGAACAGGCTGAGCCCTGAGCGACTGGGAGGGCATCCAGGCCAGAAGCCTGAACAGCAGGAGTTGCCCATGTCAGAATGACCCGAGCAGGTGAACTGCCAGAGCGAATGAGGGCAGGGATAGCTTTTGTGGCAGAGGGCAGCTGAAGTGGAACAGGTAAGGGAACGAGAGAAATATTGAGAATTAAAGTTTTCCCACGAGGGGGGTGAGGCTAGCTGCCTTGAGACATATCAGACATCACAAAGTGATCCTGTTGCTAGGACACTTCATGTGTATGCAGCCATCTTAGGAGTGTGCCCTCTTCCCATCTGCTGTCCCCCAGTGTGTGATCATGCTCATGTGCCTGTGTGGCTAAGAGGCCTGATGTGGTCTGCACGGTGCAGCCTGTCCCCCCAGACCCACCAGGACCCCATTCCCCGGGCTATTTGCAGCTTAAACTACACTATGTCATTGCTCCTGTCAAGTTTTATACGTTTTCAGTTTGAGTTTGTTTTGAACTATCAGATTATCTAGTTCAGTGCTTTTTTTCATATACATTGGGCTCTGTTTCAGTTAAATACACTTGTGAGTTGGTTTCTGCTTCTCAGTGACATCAGGGCACAGGCAAATCAGAAAGTTTGTGCAGAAGGAAAGGGGCAACTGCAGTGGACTCTTTAAGAGTTGTTTGGTTTTTAAAGACAGCAGCTAATTCAGATATTTAAGAAAACACCAAAAGGCCAAACACTATTCATCTGTGAAGGAGATGCCACCTGTGTTGCCACAGAGATTCAGTGGTAGTAGGGGAACCTAGAGCAACAGAACTGTACGAAGGCTGAGGCACCACTGGGTAGCGACAGGCAGTCGTAGTCCCACATGCAGAGCCTCAAGCAGCCTTTCCTCTGCCCATGTGCTTTCTTCCTTGCTTACAGGCCAACAAGCTGGCCTTACTTCTGTGTGTGCAGTGGTGACCTCCCAGGAAGCCAGCTAAGGACAACATATGTGAACCGGTGCCAGGAAGTTTGTGTTCTCACAGACATGTTTCTCCTGTGTGTGGACTAATTTCTAGAAAATTAGGGCTTGTGAAAAGTGCACATGGGTAGAGCAGATGAAAGAAAAGGTTGGTGGTCATGATTTGTGTAACCTGTCAGTCACAAGGCCAAAGTGGTAAGGCCATTGACTGGGGCAGACCCCAATTCTGGAGGGCTGACCTGGCTGTGGCTTTCTTCCTTGCAGAATTCACCTCACTTAAGTGGGACCAGAGCACAGAAAGACACGCAAAGTAGTTCTATGTTCAGTCCTAATGGAAATCCCAGTATCAGCAGGGCTAGGCCTAGTAATGCCTCTACTTCTGTTCACAACTGGTCAGTTAACAGACCTTCTGTGATTCCAGAACACCCTAACAAACAAAAGGTCACCAACAGTATTCATAACAAGTTGCCTGTTCGCCAAACTCAATCTCAGCCTAACCATCCTCCTTGGAGGCCCCTAGTAATCCTATTCCTCCTTCTATTGTCACCAACTGTTCTGCAATACAGTGTACCTTGCAAGCATCCACAATATCAACTTCTAGTAAGGAAGCAAAGCCACTCTCCCCAAGAGAGTCATCCTCTGAGCAAGTGAGGAATAGGAAATCCAAGGTGAGCTCCAGCATGCTGCTCCCCGACGGTGCAGAGTCATCTGAAGATGCCAACGAAGAGTCCAAGGGTCTCACCAAGGATAACAGGGTGTGCAGCATGGCCACAGCTCAGTCTGCTGGCCATGAAGCTGAAGATGAGGAGGCTCCACGATATGAGCTTCAAGCATCTATCATTCTAAATGGTGCTAAGAGTACAGACAGTGACCCAAAGGGAAATAGCTTGTCATTGGAGGGTGCCAGTTGCCAAGTCCAGCCTGCTTTACACTCAGAAAACCCCTTTTCTAAAGCAAAGGGTCTTCCTGGAGCAGTGAGTTGGTTGGGGAAGTCTTGGCTTTGAGCCTCACCTGTGGCCAGATTTTGGTCAGCATGGAGCTCACAGCTATTGTTGATGTCTCTTTGTTTTTTATTGCAGTTAATACCTGCTTCCTTGCCTCCTATTCCTGAAGACAAAATTGTAGAGACCTTGATACTTAGCAGCAAAGTAAAAAGGTCAGCAGATGAAACAAGGTAAAGTAAGAATAAATTAGGAGGAAGTGAACTTCACAGTATAAAATCCAACAGTCAGTGGATGTCAGTGTTTTAAGTCTGTAAAACTGTTACTGTGAACATCCTGAGTCCCCAGATGATTTAAATAGTCTATAGGACGTGGTAAAGTGCCTTTGAGAAGAGTTAGAGAACAGTCTGCAACTGTTTGCCGTTTTCTTCTGTGTTGCCTGCTCTGGCTAGCAGTGCCCGTCACACTTCTGCATCCCAGTCCAGGTGCTCTCTCATGTCATCATTTCAGCGATGTCTCAGTTTGTGAAGGGCATGCTGTGTTTAGAGAAAGAGGGGTCCCAGAACTGCCATGAAACAAATACTGTGTAAGGTCTTCTCAGAAATTTCAAATTAAATTCGTAGAGAATATTTGTCACATTCAATTTTAAGAAAAATTAATATATTTGTGTAGCTGAACTGTAACTTGGGAATAGGAGGAAAGGAATCCGAAGCACAGCCGAGGTGGCCTCCCATGGAAACTGCAGGTGAAACTATGGCTGCAGGAGGCAGGGCATCAGGTGGCGACCGCACCCCCACACGTGCCCCGTGTGACCATTCGGCATAGACACTGCATCCTCATTGGCCGGCTGGGCTGTCCCACTGTGGTGGTGAACGACTTGCAGTGAGGTCCCAGCCACATCACAGTGTGACCATTTCTCAGCTGCACAACTGTTAGATTCCCAGAAAGTGTAGTGTCTGTGAGAACTGCAGCAATAATATACCTGGGATTTCACCCCCATGGATGTGAGAACATGGGGGGAGGAGCCTTCCTCCACGGCACTGTGGCAACCCCAGATGCCTGGAGAGCAGAGTTAGGTACGAGGAATTGTTTAAGAAGAACGGAGAGGCAGAGGACATGCAGTACCACTTTACCTTAAGGTAGAACTGCTGGGATGTGCTGACTTTTGCACAGGGATTTTCCACTTCTTTCTTTCCTACTGCACAGTAGGTATTTTATTCTTTCCTGCAACTGTCAGTGAACCTTGAGAGTGTGTCAGAAGCTTTTCAGCTGCCAAGGGGAGGGCACATTTACTACAGATGGTTTTCTCAGAGCTTCAGTGTCCATTGTCCATAAATCAAGGCTTTTTGGCTCTGATTGGAAATAACTGCTCTAGCTCTGAGGCTCCAAGAGAAAGAAGTAGACCAGATTAGTGATCAGCCCATCATCATTTGGCTTTAGACTTAGTTGTTAAGAATTAGAAATGTACCTGGAAACAGAAGTGTACATCTATACAATTATTGTTGCTGAAAAACAGGGTGGAATGATTTGTACTTTTGTTTAATAAAGAGAAAACTTAGTGTCCAGAGATGATAGCCTGATAGTGGCTTGTAGCCAGCTATGTTTAAAGTGATAAAATATTTAGTAAATGTAAGCTATGACGAAAGCTCTGTATCAGTCATGCTAACTACTGGCTTGTCTCTCTCTTTTGGCGGGGATGCAGTCCACCTGGAACAGAGAGAAGTCTGTCAGAGGACCTTGCTGTGGAGCTCGAGACAAGCAGTGCTGCTGCTGGTTCCCGTGAGAAACTGGACCCACTCACAAGTCTACAAGGAGAGTGCAAGGACGTTTTGCTGTCCCCTGACAGCAGCCTCAAATCCACCAAAGAAGTCGTCTCAGAAAATAGCTCAGCCACGTCTGAGGAGTCTTTTCTCATCTTAAGCAACGTTTGTAACACCAACAAGAGGAACACAGGGGATGACCCACTTAATGAACACTGTGATGCTGGGAACTTAACACACAAGGGAAGCAGAAACCCCTAAGAGGTCAAAGGGTTGTTAATTGAGAGCCTGAAGGAATCTGGACCAGCAGAAACAGCAGAGGAGCTGAGCCCGGCTCCCTCCACGCATTTGGAAGGTGGATGTGAGCAGGAGCTCACAGTTTATCTCAGCAGAGACGAGTGTGGGGACTCAGAGGCCCTGTCCCAGAGCACAGGTGTATCCGCTGTCAGGCTGCCCTCTGCTGTGCCAAATAGGACCACAGCCGCCCATCCTGAAGGGGGCCCTGAGCACAGTCTCGGGGAGAGGTGCAGCAAAGATAAGGCCACACAGATAGTTGCAGATTGCCCTCCAGTTAAAGAGAAAATCAGGAGCCTTAGAAAAGTTGGCTGAGGATAGTACTGTAACCATCGAGACCGCTCCTCCAGTGGGGAACATGTGCAGAAAACTAGGAGTCTGAGTCTGATTAGGACTGAGGACCATTGTCACAAGAAGTGACGCTACAAGAAGCAACCCTTCTATACCTCAAAGCACAGTAAGCAGGAGTGCCATGCCGTACAGCACTGCGATGAGAGCCAGCACCTTCCGTGCTATTGTGAGTCAGCCCCAGTGGGCACCACAGTCTGAGAAGGTACAGCTGCCATCACTCACGAACCAGGAGTAGGGCTGACCAAGACTGGCAGCAATATCACCAATCAGAGAGCACACGTGCCTGGCTCCCAGAGAAGTACTACCCTGAGAAGATGCAGAGGAACAGGTGCAGGTACTACCCCAACAGGTACACCCCGACGTAGTCAGGGTGTCCAGTATGAAGCAGCCACACTAGGACTCTTCCCAGGCCAGGAAGGACGGGGTGCTCCCTGCCCGGAGGCGGGAGCAGACCCACCTCCACAGCACTCATGCAGAGGCCGCACCTTCCTTCTCTCTGCACCCTGCGTGCCGCCCCCAGGAGAAGGCTGCCTTTGGAGCTCAGGGCAGTGGCTGCGGCCTCTTTAAAGGGTTTCATGAGCATGACAGCCTGAAGTCACACAAACGCAGGTACATGAGCACAGAAAGGAATGAAAGCAACATGGAGAAGAAAGCCCCTAGGAGCCTGCCGCAAGACCTGGAGGAGCCTAAGGTGAAGAAGTGCAAAACATCAAAGAAGAAAAAGAAATCTACAGATAAACACCAAGAGCGAGACTACAGGTGAGGGTAGGCTTTACCAGGAGGGTCTGAGTTCCTCCTCTCCCAGGGTCCTGAGACTTCACTGTTTCTATACATTTCTAAAACGGTGAAGCTTTTAAGTTCTGTCTTACTTCATATGTCATAGAATGGCTCACTTCGCCCTTCTCGGTTAATGCTCTGTAACTCTGCTAGGAGTAAAGGTGAGTTCTGTAGCAGTAACTTGGGGATCTCTGACTTCAAGATCGGTTGTGAAATGGAGTCACATTATTCTTTCTGTTATTTTGTTTTGAAATTTAGTGACTGCACAGTTGGCAAAAGATGGGAGGGCATGTTTCTCTTCATATTTGCCTGCCTGGGCATCATTTATTTTCTTGGCCTTATCTCTAATTCTCTATAGGAAGCCTAATTTTTTTTACATTTTTAGAATGCTAAATAGGTTTTATTTTGCAGGGGCTTGGGATGAAGCCCAGAGCCTTTTCCCTATAAGGCAAATGCTCTGGCAGCTGTCTTGAAACTGACTGGGTCATGACAAGATGAGTGAGCATAAACTGAATTACTGTGTAGTCCAGTTGACTTCTTTTAAAATAAGGAATCCTAGCACTGGGGATACAGCTCAATGGCACAGTGCCTACCTGACAAGTGTACGGTCCTGAGTTTGATTCCCAGCACCACAAATAAATAAACACATATATAAATAAATAAAATTAAATACCCTAGCAAGAGATTGCCCAAGTCATATGTAAATAGATTATTTGCCAGAGAAGTGAAATCAAATGACATGTCTCTCCAACCTCTGTGCTTGAGATTCGTGGCATAATGTTCTATCTTTTTTTTCTTCTTTCAGCCACTGATGTCAGGAGATGTCACTTAAGTCTTCCTGGCCATGTCCTGGCTGAGAGCCCCACCTCCTGAGTACAGAGGCTGTGCAGGGGAGCCAGGGGTGCAGCAGAAATTGTTGAATTTATGACTCTGGGTTTTCAAAGTTACTATAGCTGAAAATAGAGAACGTATTTTTAACTAGATAAGCATTTGTCTGTGCCTACACATTGAGTGTCCTCAGTAAGTGGTCACAATAGTGCCTGATCTTATCTGAGATGGGGCTGGTATTTGGGTTGCTAATTTCTGGCTCCTGCTTCTTCAGGCATCACCTGGATCCAGATCGTCCAGCAGTGTCCTCTGATGCTGACCTCCACAGACACAAAAAGAAGAAAAAGAGAAGGAAGAGGCACTCAGGCAAATCAGAAGACTCTCCAGAAGAACCAGGACTGCACTCACCAAAGGCCTTGAGCTATGAGACTGTACACCATTTCCAGAGACCCAAGGGCAGCTTCCGGTTCACAAATGGCCTGGCTGTGGAGGGTGATGGACTTTTCTGAAAGAAAACTAAGCACTTAAGGATGGAGAACAGAGCCAACAGGTGCCACCTGTTGGAGTATGACCATGCCACGGTAAGAGGCAATTCTTGCAATTGGGAAGAGAATAACACTTGATAAGATTTTTGGAAATGGGGATTAACATATGGAGATGGAACCTCAAGTGCCTTGAAAGGGCACTGGAGTAACACAGAGCTCCTGCCTCATCCCCCTCGACTCACAAGCCCTGTGTGACTCGCTTTCCCTGTGTAGCTTGGGTGCTTGACATTGCTCCATTAGCACTGATGGATGGTTACCTGGAACTGGAATTTGCGGCACTCCGGGTGTTTGAGTATTTGTGCGAGGAGAGAACTTGTATGTTTTTCAACATTCTTGGTAGCGATGCTTTTGCACTATTTGCTTTACTCTCTGATTCCTTAAAGCACCCAGAGTGCATCCTAACTCATAATTTGACAACATGGGCCATTAGAAATGTTAGCAGCCACCTCCACCAGTGATGTCTTTGAGGCTGCTGGCATCGCTATCTCACACTATGCTATTGGGTGTCTTGGATTCTTCTGTGTAGCCTGTGTCTTCTCCTAATTTAGTGGCTCTTTGTGCTCTGATTGCTCTTGGACAGCGCCTCCCCCTTTCTAACTGGTTCCTGGTGGAGGAGCCCTCAGAGGCTTGTTACGAATGACAGCGAGAGGAGCCAGGCCTGGAGCACCGGTAGGCAAGCCGCTTCTCAAAGGCAGAAGCTGTCCCTGCACCTGTCTCACGTCACCTGTGAGTTAAAAATGGCTTTCATGTTTTCGAAACTTCCAAAGAAAAGTCGTACTGTGTCACCTGAGCAATGTGTGAAATTCAAATGTCAGTGTCTGTAGACTTTGGCTGAAGCACAGCCAAAGGTCTGTGTGCGGTTGGCACTCTTGACAGGTGAGCCGTCGCAGCCGAGATGCACAGCCTGCCACCCCCAAAGCGTTCATCACTGGCCTTTCACAGTAAAGAAAGTTTCCTAGCCCTTCCCTAGACACTGAGTGTGATTTTCATGAATAAAGGCCACACACATCATTGTAGAGATTTTGACATCACCTTTGTTGCCCTAGGGCCTTTTGGTTCAGCTTGGCTGACATGTGTTCTCTTGGGATGGCCCAGGCAGGCACAGGCCCATGCCCCCTGTGGTCCCTGGGCTGGGTGCAGTTTTCATGGGTATGAAGAGAAGCAGGCCCAAGAAATGCTGAGACCACCTCAGGGGGTATAGGCAGGTACCACTGCTGCCAGGACTGGAGGGAAGCAATGTGGCATTTGCTCTAGTTTCACGTTAACATTTCAGTGATTTGCCGAAGGGGATTGGTCTTTCTTAGCTCCACGTGGTACCTGAGGATCAGATATAGAGTCGGATTTGACCTGTGTGTTGGGCAGGATCCCAACATTGTCAGAATCCTTCATCCTGGCAGGGCAGATTAAGCCCCAGAGACTGCTGATCTGGGGACAGCAAGTTGCCCTACTTGGTGTTGGCATAGCATTCAGGGCTGAGTCCACTTGTCCACTGCAGGTGCCGCACTCAGGTGGTGTCCAAGGGGTGGCCTATTGCGTCCCCAGTCCAGGGTACTGATGACTGGTTTTCAGCCAGCACTTCTGTGGGCTCCAGGCCTCCAGAGTGGGGCCCCATCTGAGGACTGACACTCTGCTGTCTCCCATGCCTTTGCATCCCTGTGACCTGAGCTTTGACCTCTCACCTTTCTCTCGCGAACTCCTGACCTCCGGCTCTATTCAAATCCAGTTCATTTCTTTGGCCTTGACCTGAAGTCTGTTGCATCCTCCTGTGAGAACTCAGCAGAGTGATGGGGCAGGCATGGACTGTTCCCTAGGCCCAGGCTCTTCAGGTATGCTCCACGAGGAACAGCGGCCCTCCAGCTCATGGGAGCTTGTTTTGCTTTCAGGAGGACACTTGCAGCAGTGGTGGTGTCAGCTTGTGTTTGCTCAGCCTGCAGTGGGACAGAGTGCAGGCAGGCAGGGTTAAACTACAGGAAATTACTTCTAACTGTAACCACATAATGCATATGCAGAGCACAGATGCTACACATTGTACAGTCATTAAAAAGTTTCCTAACTTTTGCCTTCCAGATGATTGAAAACTTGGCCTCAAAACAAAAAATTCACTAGTTATGGTAAGCACTTTCCTGTCTGCCCATTTTCTTCTTTGTAGAAGCACTAAGGGGGTATGCAGAAGGCATTTAACTTTTGTGGAATACTTAAGGCCCTGGGGTGGAGCTGTGGAAACAGCAGCAGGGACCGGTTGCTCTGAGCCCTGAGCCAGCCCTGGAAAACAGAATATGGAGACCTCTTTCTTCATCAGCTCTCAAGGACTAGTGCAGCCTTGGGAAGGGGAAGACTGTGGCTGTCTGCCTCCCACCCCTTCCCTGGAAGAAGCCAGCAAGGCTCCCACAGTCAGAGTCAGCAGTCATCTGATAAGCATCTGGGATGAGAGGCCATGTCCCCAATCCAGACAGCACAGCCCATCCAAGGCCTGAGCACCTAGGCCTAGGGGTCATGCTTAGGCTGGGCCATACCCCTCACCTGACAGGGCTGCCCTGCTGGGACCAGGTCCAGGTGACTTAGAGCAGAACCTTCCAGGTGTCAAGGTGGAGTCTGTATCACTTGTATTCTGTGGTCCTGGGAGGCGGGACTCCTGCTTCACGCTACACACTTGGGAGGTGAAGGGGGTGCTGAACCACTTAGTCCCTGAAAGGAGACTGTCCTTATGTGTCTCATAGCCAATCAGCAAGGGTGATTTTAAATGAACTTCAAGGTGAATTGTCTATAGAATATCAGTGTGCAGTTAATTAACATGCTTTATCTGTCTGTCCTCAGGAGATGCACTAAGCCTGAGGAACTAAATTCTTCCAGAGTTAAAGCCAGATCTAAGGACTGAGAAGTTATAGCCACAGTTGGGTTTAGGCTGGGCAGTTACAGCTGGGCCCAGCGGAGGGCGTCTCCCTGGCCGGGCCTCCAAGCGGTCCTCTGCAGCTGCCTGGCCTCCCTGGTCTTCTACTGCCGTTGAGGAAGGCAGTGATGGTTTCAAGGGAAAAGAGCTTCCCAAAGACCAGAGGGACCCGTGGACAGGGTGGTGCAGAAAGGGGAGCCTGGCTTCCTGGTCCTTTGACTAATGCCTGTGCCTCTTGTCTTTCAGATTCAATGTGTTCCACAGAAGCCATGCAAACTCAGCTTAAACTACAGACATAAATTCGTTCAATCTGCATCGTGCTTCTTTAGTAAATACTGTACAGATTTTATCATGGATTTTGTTTTTTGGTTTTGCCCTTGTTCCAATGGATAAACACTTTCTACAACTGCTGACCATTGTAAACTACTGCGTATGTAAATCACATTGAAAATAATGCACTGGAATAGAGCATCTTGGATGCTGCTTAGTGATGGACTCGGGCAGATTGCTTGTACTTCATGTAATGTTCCCCAAGTTACACATCTGACGGCGCAAGACCGGCCGGGAAACCGCGGTGTTGTTAAAAGTACAACCAGTCAGTGCGTGTATTTAATTTAAGGACTTATTTAAAAGTTTAGAAGCTCTCAACTAGACTTTGAGGGTAGTATGTTTTCTGTAATGTCTGATACTAGAAACTAATTTGCTTCCTATGTCAATTGTAGTCAAGATTTGAAGATGCATTTTATAGACAAGTTCTGTTTTTGAACTTTGTGGAACTATTCCAATCAACTTACCAGTTACAATGAGTATTCACATTGTGAATGTATAATCCAAACATTGTTTGTAAAGCTTACAGTATGTTGTTATCACATAACACTTTTTTATATTGTGTCTCATCAACTGCATTGGAGTCTGAGTTGTCAACTTGGTCCCTTAAACTTTCTAGCTACAGATGAATTCATACTATAATTTTATTTTTAATATGGATATGTGATACACTTATAATTCACGGATCCTGCTTAAGGACACAGCGTGTGGAAAACTGTATTTAATATATACTGTATTTTATTTATTTTACTATTATATACTGTATTGTATTTAGTTTACTATTATGTACTGTATTATTGTATTTATTTTACTGTTATATGCTGTTTTACTGTATTTATTTTACTATTATATACTGTATTTTAATACTGTACTTAATACAATTTCTATCTGAATAAACTGTATGATTTGTACAGTTTGTGTTGTTCAGAGATGTCTAAAAAAAGCACTTCCTCCACAGTAAGTATACAGCATGTAAAATTTATGTAGTGTATAAAAGTTAGCAAACTAAACATTTTTGGTCATTTTTACTTCTGTTTTCTCCATTTGCTTCCAACCGTGTCTTCTTTGACTTTGTGTTCACCTTCCTTAAAACCTACAAAGCTCTGACTACTGTCTTAGTTAGTGCCTCAAACCTTGAAAAAGGGTCAGGGAAAACCAGGCAGTGAGTTGCTGGACTCAGCACATGTTTGCTTTAAAGAAGCAAGTCTTAGATGGTCTTGTCTGAACAACACGCAACTCACTGTTAGTAAAGACCATATTTGCAAGTTTTATTTATTTATTTATTTATTTTTGTGGTACTGGGGATCGAACTCAGGACCCTGCGCTTGCTAGGCAAGTGCTTATTCCACTGAGCTATATCCCCAGCTCCATATTTGCAAGTTTTAACACCCACACATCCTTCAGTTGTATAGTTCATTTTGCAACAAAATTTCAGTAGATATTTCAATATCAATAGAATATTAATGCAGGTGGTAGATATGCATTGAATAATAGCACTCCACAAATTAGTATATGTGCATTACTTACATATTAACTATGTTTAAGTAAATACAAACGTTTCTGAGGAAAAAAATGAGAAATCACAAGTTGTCATTCCTGGTCTGTAATAGACCTAACTTCTCAGCAAACACATGTGAGTAGACATATGTCTTTGTAACCTTGAAAGCAGGCTTTGCTTTAGCTGAAGCATTAAATGCTGCTTCATCTATAAACAGCTCTTACTCTGAGTCCATGTGGGGCCACATTAACTTACTTGAAAATGTTTCAGGACCCCAGAGATGTACAGGCTTGTGTGAGTGCAGGGTCATTCCAACTAAATCTCAGATGATAATCAGACCCAGCCAGAGAGCCCGGGGCTGCACAGCTGCCCTCTCCCACCCCAAGGTCCTCCTCAGAATTGCCTGCTGCCCTTTGTCTCTGGAGGAAACTTTGCCTTTGGCCAGACTTGGAACTGACAGCTCAAGACTGAGTGCAGACCTCAGGTGGGGAGGTGATTAGCATGACTGAGCCTCATCACCTCTGCAGGGGAGGCGTCACACTTCTAGGAAGTTTGGTGGTGGCCAGACACACAGCATGAGGGCAGGCGCCCTAAGCCTTAATACTGTCACAAGAAAATGTAGGATTAAATGATTTCATATAATACTGTTGACAGGGCAAGTCACCAAAGATTCTGAGCTCCAGGGCCTTCTGCATGATCCTGGGTGAATGGCCATCCCACAGAATGGGGTCATAGGTGAAGATGATGATGAAAGGTTCACCACCAGGTGACTCCATGGTCCCTTTTTTCAACACCATACAACAGAAAGCTCCACACCACCTGGGCCACACATGGGTTAGACTATCAGGAGGGAGGAAGCAGCTCACCCCTGTGTGAACTGCTGACCTGTGCTGCTGTGGTCCTGGCAGTGCTGGCCTGAGGGTGGGCTATAGCATGAAGGCTTCATGCTTGGGTCCAGGTCAGGGCATCACTTGCACATGGCCAACGAGGCCAAGTTGCATGTGCACCAATGAGGCATGTCCAAGGTGGCTGATTTGCTCAAGCACTAAAATTTCAAGTCTGAGATATCAGTAAAGTGACAGCTGAGACACTTGGGAATGAATTATAAAATCTGTCTAATGCGTGATGGAGAGTTTTAGCCATGGACCCTCTGCAGTCTGGTGTGATATTAAGCTGCACACTGAGATGCAAAGGGCCCAGGGCTGCACGGTCTCTGCCTCAAAGCAGCTCATGGGAAGACTTATTTCTGCATAAGTGCATTTGATCTGAGGTTTTCATTCCTGGACTTACTTTTGCGCAGGAATACAAAGAACGTCCAATGGCTGCAAACTGGGTTTTGCCAGCACAGACAGGGAATAAGTCTGTGCAGGGGTCACCAGCAGAACAGCCCATGTACAGAACTAAAGAGGGACCAAGTGTTAATGCATGGGCATCCCAAAGGAGCAAACAAAGATCCTCAGGAAGGAAGCTGTGTCACCCAGTGCCCTTGTCCTTGTGCAGCTCTGACAGTCACAATGGTGGCGCCATCAATACCATTGTCATATGGCGAGGAGAGCCAACCCTGATTTTGAGCTGGGACTCTTCCTTGTTCACAGAAAACCCTAAGTTCCACACACCTTCTGCTATGGCTTGCTCTCTCCCTCCTCATGAGGCAACCTCAGGGCTGAGAATAGAGTACTGCAAGATGAAGATGATAGACTATTCCCAGTTACTTATGTTTAGTTATTCAGGAATAAATCTGATTATGTCAGGGAGAGAAGATTTTACTGAAGGTTATAAGTAGCAATGGATGTGGTCAAAAGCTCATTTGACCCATGTTTTCCAGGAAGCCAGGTTGAACTGCTATTTGTGTGGGCTGGAAATGGTCAGGTAGGGGCAGTTTCCTGTGATCCACCCTATGGGAGATTCACCGACTGAAAGAGCTCCTTGTCCTAGGATTCAAAAATTATAGGACAGACTCCCGACAGAGATCGGCTTGTTAGCGGCGGAGACGCCCGGCAATCCCACGTTTCGCGCGTGTCGGGCGAGCCGCGCGGGGGGTCCCAAGCGCCGCCGGAAGGACGGCTCGATCTCTCCCGCCCCCCCGACCCGGCGCAGCTCTCCGGCGACTCCCGACAGAGATCGGCTCTCTGGCGGCGGCAACGCCCAGCGGGCTCACGTTCCGTGCGCAGCGGGCGAGCCGCGCAGAAAGCCCCAAAGGATAGACTGGCACCTTGGAACCTTCATGCTTGCAGGTACTCCAATAACTGCTCCACATCTTGAATCTGATACCCAAAAATGGGAAAACAGAGGGGCAAATCGCAGTCTCAAAACTCAACCCCACCCAGAACAAGTTTTGAAGAGGAAGAAACAAGGGAATCAGGAA
>PVLD010027845.1:0-20185 GCA_004027595.1 Dinomys branickii
GTTGGTTTGTTGTAGATGGCTTTGATCAGATTGAGGTAGAGGCCATCTATTCCTATTTTTTCTAAGGTTTTTAACATGAATATATGTTGGACTTTATCGAAAGCCTTCTCTGCATCTATTGAGATGATCATGTGGTTTTTGTCTTTGACTGTATTAATATAGTGTATTACATTAATTGATTTGTGAATATTGAACCATCGCTGCATTCCTGGAATGAATCCTACCTGGTCGTGGTGTATAATTTTACTTATGATTCGCTGTAGTCTATTTGCCAGTATTTTGTTGAGTATCTTTGCATCTATGTTCATTAGCGAGATTGGCCTGTAGCTCTCTTTCTTGGTTGGGTTTCTCTCTGGTTTTGGTATCAGTATAATACTTGCTTCCAGAAATGTGTTGGGGAGAGTTGCTTCTTTTTCGATTTCATTGAAGAGTTTGAGGAGTGTTGGCATTAGATCTTCTCTAAATGTTTTATAGAATTCTGCTGTGAATCCATCAGGGCCTGGGCTTTTTTTTGTTGGTAAGTTTTAAATGACGTTTTCAATCTCATTAATTGATATTGGGTTATTCAGGATTTCTACGTCTTCCTGATTCAATTTTGGCAATTTGTGCCTTTCTAGGAATTTGTCAATTTCTTCTGTATTTTCTATCCTATGGGAATACAGATTTTCAAAGTAGTCATTAATGATCTTTTGTAGTTCTTTTGGATCTGTAGTGACTTCCTCTTTTTCATTCCTTATTGCATGAAGTTGAGATCTTTCCCTTCTTTTATTGATAAGGTTGGCTAGGGGTTTATCAATTCTATTTACTCTTTCGAAGAACCAACTCTTTGATTCACTAATTTTTTGTAGAGTTTTCTTCATCTCTATTGCATTAATTTCTTCCCTGAGTTTTATAATCTGCTCCCTTGTTTGGGCTCTTGGTTTGGCTTGTTGCTCTTTTTCTAAGAGTTTGAGGTGTATCAATAGGTTATTTATTTGCTCTCTTTCTATTTTCTTTGTATATGATTTCATTGCTATAAATTTCCCTCTGAGGACTGCTTTCATTGCATCCCACAGATTCCTATAAGTTGTACTTGCATTTTCATTTATTTGTAGGTAATTTTTAATTTCTTCTTTAACTTCTTGTGTGACCCATTGGTTATTCAGTAGGTTGTTGCCTAATTTCCACATGTTTATGTGGTTCTTGGAGTTCTCTTTGTCATTAATTTCCAATTTAATTGCATTGTGGTCCGATAATATGCATGGGATAATTTTAATTCTTTTGCATTTAGGTAGATATGCTGTATGGGCTAAAATGTGTCTATTTTGGAGAAAGACCCATGTGCAGCTGAGAAAAATGTGTATTCTGATGCTGTGGGGTGGAACACTCTGTATACATCTACTAAGTCCATCTGTTCACACTTTTGGTTCAGGTCTGTTATTTCTTTGCTGAATTTCTGTCAGGTTGACCTGTCTCTTTGCGTCAGAGGGTTGTTTAGGTCCCCTATTACAATAGTGTTATTGCTTATTTGATTTTTCACGTCTGTTAAGATTTGACTTGTAAAGTTAGGTGCTCCATTGTTTGGTGCATAAATGTTTAGTATTGTTAGCTCTTCCTCTTGTAGTTTTCCCCTAACTAGTATGTAGTGGCCTTCTTTATCTCTTTTGATTGTTTTTGGTTTGAAGTTTACATTGTTTGCAAACGTAATAGCTACCCCTGCTTTTTTCTGGAGGCCTGTTGCATGGAGAGTTGTTTCCAACCTTTAACTTTCAACCTATGGATTTCCTTTTGAGTAAAATGTGTTGCCTGTATACAGCATATCGTTGGATTGTGTTCCTTAATCCAGTCTTCCAATCTTTTCCTTTTGGCTTTTGAGTTGAGGCCATTTACATTAATTGTTACATTGGTTATATGTTGGTTTATTCTAGTCATGTTATTTACTTGAAGTTTTCCTTCTTTTTCTGACTGTTTAATTATTTGTTCTGTTTAGGGAGTTATTTCTATAACTGTTCTTGGGATTGTGGTCTCTTTTTTCTCTGTCTTGAATATCTTTTAGTGCTTTTTCCAATGCTGGTTTGGCACTCATGAATTTCATCAGTTGTTCTTTGTCGTGGAAATATTTTATTTCTCCATTGAATTTGAGGGATACTTTTGCAGGATACATCAGTCTGGGTTGGAAGTTGTTTTGTCTCAGAATCTGTAGTATCTCGCTCCAAGCTCTTCTTAATTTCATGGTTTCCGTTGAGAAATCTACTGTGATTCTGATGGGCTTTCCTTTATAGGTGGTCTGTTTCCTTTCTCTGGCAGCTTTTGATAGTGTGTTCTTTTGCTGGATATCTGGGATCTTGACTATTATATGCCTGTGTGTGTTTTTCTTTGGGTTATGGATCGTTGGTGTTCTATATGCTTCACTTAACTGAACTTCAGTATCTTTTACCTTGTTTGGGAAATTTTCTGCTATTATTTCATCAAATATTCCTTTTATATCGTTTGTGAGATCTCCTGCTGTTTCACACACTCCTATAATTCGAATATTGTTACATTTTGCCTCATCTTGCAGCTGTTGGATTGACTTTTCTTGTGTCTTTGTTGATATCATGAGATTCTTCCTTTCACGCTCATAAGCTGCCATGCTGTCTTCAAGTTCTGAAATTCTATCTTCGGTTTCATTTGAACGGTTTTGCATGCTTTCAGCGTTAGTTTTCAAATCCTGGCATTCTCTTTGGACCTGTTTCATTCGTGGTAATTCATTCCTAAATTGCTCTTGAAACGTTTCCATTTGTTTCCTATTTTCTTCTAGTGTTTGTGTATTTCTTGTTTATGTGAATGGAACATTTTTTCCATCATTGTTTTCAGCTCGTTTTTTGTCTGAGAAATGATTGCGTGTATGTGGGTTATTTGTGCTTTAAGCTCTTTCATGGCCTGTTGGAGTTGTTTAATTTCGGATGCAATCGTTTCATAACTTGAAGTTAGGAGGCTTCCTGGTTCCCCTGTATCTTCACATTCAAAACTTGTCCTGGGTGGGGATAAGTTTTGAGACTGCGTTTTGTTCCTCTGTTTTCCCATTTTTGGGTATCAGATTCAAAACGTGGAGCTATAAATTCCCCAGGCAGTTCAGCCGGCAAAAGTCTGCAGCAGAGTCTGCTCCAATGTTTCCTTCTCTTTGGGAGAATGTCCCTTAAGCTGTCTGCTGAGATTTCCGCTTCTACTCCCTACCCCAAGACCTGGCTGGGGTGTATAAACAGCTCGCTGCCCCAGCCCCAGGAGTCTTGCAGACAGGCCACTCTGGTGTTCCTCCCTGGGTGGAGCTCCTTCCCCCCTCACGAATCCCATCGGGTCGCCTAGGTAGCTCTTCCCACCCGGGAGATCCCACAGTCCTTACAGCTGCTTTGATGTCACTCGTTGGGCAGAGCTTCTTCCCGATTCATGAAAAACCGGTTAGAGCGCCCACTTAACTCACCCTGGGAATGTGCACACAGGAATGCCGTTCAGATGTATCTCCCTGGATCCACATTTTTCATGACTCAGAAATCCCGCCGATCTCAGCTGCTCCAGTTCACGTGGCGCCAGCTGCGGGGGTGGGGCTCTGAGCGGGATCCTGGACCGCTGCCCAGGTTGGCGCAGTCTGTCCCAGTAGCGCGTTCTCTGAGTTTCCTCTGCTCCACTGCCTCCAACAAATCCTGGTTACAGCCACCTCTGAGCCGATCGAGTTCAGGTGCTGTAGGCGTCCTTCCCTCCGCAATCGCTCTCTCGGCTCTATGCAATTTGAACCAAGCTGTGGCCCAAGCGCAGCACCAATCCCTCGGGCGCCCAGCTCTCAGGATCCGCCCACTTCTCGCCGCGCGGCTTGTCAGCCGGCCCTTTAATGCTCAGGCCGCGGAGAGCAACCGGATCAGTTGGAATTTTGCATCCACGGACCAGGCAACCGCGTGCAAAGGATCGGTCTCTGGGAGAGATTCCCTCTGCCGCTCACCTGGTCACCATCTTCCCAGAAGTCTGTATTTGTCTTTTGAAAGATATTCATATTATGCCTTTTCTATATTTAGAGATTCTCAAATATGTTTTTAAGTATTTATTATGCTTTTTGTTTTCTGAGTTTCCTAGATCTTCACTTTTATCTTATGCTCCTAATTTTGTAATATTCTTTGGCATTATCATTTCACATACTTCATATACTAATATCTCTTTTACTTCTATTTCTGGTGTCCTGCAGCATGTAGTTATATCTTTATAATATTTTGCATAGTTCTTAAGACACATGTGATTGTTCAAGCCAGCAATCCCAGCACTTGGATGGGCAAAGCAGGAAGACTGCTGCAAATTTGAAGCCAACATGGGCTACATAGTGAGTTTAAGGCCAGTATGAAGTAAGTAACAAACCCTCATAAAAAATGAAAAATTTCCACAATTGTTGGATATCCTCTTCTACTTCCTTTCTTCTCTTTTGACATTTAAGTTCAATTTAGATATCTCTGTTGAGACATCGTCAGACATTCTAATTTTCCCATGACCTGTACAAATCAGTCAATGAGATCATCAGATACATGTTCTTTAGATTTCTATGATAGCATTTTTTTTTATTTCTAGTGTTTCCTTGGATTATTTTTGTTTGGTGTCTTTCTGTCTGCTCACCTAAGCCATTTTTCATGCTTGCTGTTGATTTTCCTTTAGAATTCTTTATCATACTAATCTTAGTATGTTTTCTGCCTCATCATATGGTACAGGTTTCATGTCAGAGTCTAGTTTCATGCTTGATTTGTTTCCTCAAACTATGTTGTTTCCTGCATTTTAACATATTTTAGATGATGCTCCTGATGCTAACGCCCTCTGATTTGGCTTATGTCTAGATGTCCCACTAAAGCCTCATGGCATCATAGGTAGTTTCTTTCAGATGTGGTTACACCTAGGATTTGTGATGCTGGGATGAAGGATGTGTGGTGGATAAATTAATTCACTGATTCCCTTGGCACAGTTCTGAGTGGATAATGGGAAGACCCACGCTGGATGTATGTGCCACCACTCAAAGGGCCAGTAGCCTAGAAGAGGAAAGGGGAGACGCAGGCTGATGCTGCTTCTTCACTGCTTCACTGGTTCTGCCTGTCATGACCTGTTTTTCTTTTTTTCCTGGGATGTCCCTCTGGCATACCACTCTGCATTGGATCCAGTCAACTATGAGCAGATACGTACAAACTGTAAGCCAAAATAGACCTTTGCTCCTCTAACTTTGTGTGTTGGGCATTTGTTTCAGCAATGACAAAATGTAAGTATGACATCATATCATAATTCACATACTGAAGTCCTGATCCTCAAAGTTATGGTAATAGGCATGGGAACTTTGAAAGATGATGTAGATTAATAGCTTTATAAGGAAAGGTTTACGGTAGCTCACTTTCTCCTTCCGCAAGCACATAGATAGAAAGCATCATCTATGAACCAGAAAGAAGTCCTTACCAGACACTGAATCTGCTGATGCTTGATATTAAATGATCCAACCTCCAGAACAGTGAGAAGTACATTTCTGTTGCTTAGAAACTTATAATACTAGTTTATGTTGTTTTGTAGGGGCCCTAAGGACAAAATATTTTGGTTGGAAATAGGACATAATAAACTGAATAACAGAAACAAAAGAAATTGCCCCTTCCATTTGAGAGTTTTATGTTTCTATATATAGTAGTTGAATTATTGTAGGGACAGAAGGGGCCCTTAGAAGGATAAGACTTGGACCATTTTTAGAGGGTAGAAAAAGTAGCTTCTCTGTGGTTATGAGCAACAAGCAGTTTTCAAGCAGTTGAAACTGAAAGTTTTTGATTTTGATGCTTACCCCTGTGCAGGTGACACTGTCCCTCCTAGTGCAGGTTGCCATCCCTGCCCAAATTCCCTGACTAGCCCCCAGGACCAAAGCCCTAGCAACAAGCCCAATATCCAGTCAATCAAGTGTCAAGCCTGGGGTGGGTAGAGGGGGTCTCTACCCCATAAACCATTGAGAGATGACCCCGAATCTTCAGAGTGCCTTGTATCACTTCCTTCTTCAAATAAAATTCACTGTGACTTTGTGTTGATCCTATCTGATCTTATTCCTTTCCTTTTTTTTTTTAAGGAAAAGAAAATTAAACACTAAAAAAGGTATAAAATTTCAAAATAAGACTATAGGAGATTAACAATGGTTACAACACTGCATATTGTTATCTTCAAAGTAGTTGTTCATATTACAAGATATAGGCATATAAATTGATCTAACAATATAGCCATAAACCCTTCAATGAATTAATAGCAATTAGTGATATGACTATCTTAATGCACACACATGTGCACGCGCGTGTGTATGTATTTATATATCTATTTTTCCTTCTCCTTTCTATGATTCCAGTTTCTCTTTCCCTTTGAGCATTTTCTTACCATTTCACAATATCTGTTTTACATTTTAGGTCTTATTTACTCTTTCAGCTTCTTACGCTAGGGAGACAATGCAATGTTTACACATGTGAGACTGATTTAGTTCATTTATGAGTATGGACTCAAGTCACATCTATTTCCCTATATATGTCTATATTGGATTGACAACTGGTGGTCAACATATAACCCCCAGCTGAGCTGAGTAGCATGGATGCTGGGTGTGGGAGGCCCACCTGAGGATTGCTGCCAGCAATGTAAGAGGCAGAATTGAAGGAAGAAGAAAGAAGAAGAAGGAGAAGGAGAAGGAGAAGAAGAAAAAGAAGGAGGAGGATTGGGGGGAGGAGGAGGAGGAGGAAGAGGAGGAGAAGGAGAAGGAGAAGCAGGAGGAGGAGGAGAGGAAGAGGAAGAGGAAGAAGAAGAAAGAAAAGGAAGAAGGAGAAGGAGAAGGAGAAGGAGGAGGAGGAGGAGGAGGAGGAAGAGGAAGAGGAAGAGGAAGAGGAAGAGGAAGAAGAAGAAGAAGAAGAAGAAGAAGAAGAAGAAGAAGAAGAAGAAGAAGAAGAAGAAGAAGAAGAAGAAGAAGAAGAAGAAGAAGAAGAAGAAGAGAGCTGTTGGGAAATGAGGAAGGCTGTTGGGAGCTGGTAGAAGCTATTAGGAGACTGTTGGAGCTGAGAGAAGCTGTAAGGAGCTGTTAGTTCTCTTGGAGAAGCTTGTCATGCTGTCTTTCCTGATGAGCTCACCTGTTTTCAATCTCCAAGGAGCCTGGGACATTGGTGTCACTGAGAATCACTTTGGTTCACTTTGGAGAAGCTCTGGTCCTTACTTTGAGCAACAACTCCTGGCTCCAGAAAGGAAGATGGTACACTGCTCACTCTCTTGGAGACGCTTGTCATGTTGGCTTTCCTAACAGTAACTAGGCTGTCCTGATCATTGGAGGAGCTTGGGACCTCACTGTTGCTGAGGATGGCTGTGGTATTTTTCAGGAGAGCTCTGGTTCTTGCTTTGAGCATTGCTTCCTGTCTCCAGTGTAGAACCCTTAGCCTGTTAGCACAGATCCTTCATCCTGCTGACACAGACTTTTCAGCTTCCACCACTGAACTGTGGGCCTTCCCAATATACATCCATGAAACAGGCCTGCATGTGATGTTGTCATGGGCTGTAGACCTCCAGATGGACTCATGGGTGGCATTATTATGAACTGTAGATCTTCAGCTGAACTCATTCAGGGCATTTCTGTGGGAGCCAGGCCTTCAGCTGGATTCTTTGATCTTTAGTGTGTGGACAGATTTCCTGCACTCTCTTGTATATGATCTTTAGGTGACTATTATAAATAATCTTATAAAATATGTGTCCTTTATTATATTGTTCCCCTTGCAAAAAAACACAAACCATAGCACTGTCTCAAGTTTACTCTTCTTTATAGCTGAGTAATATGCCATTGTATAAAAGCACAATGTTTTATCTATTACTCCGTTGATATGCATTGCATTGTTTTCAAGATTTTGCTATTATAAATGTTGCTGCTATAAACATGGGTGCACATATATTGCTATGTGTATCAGTCAGGGGTTACTAGAGAAACAGATATAACACAAGATGTGCAAATGTACAAGAAATTACAATGGTACAAGAATTACAATGTTTGGCTTACAATTGTCAGCCACAGAATTGGATGAGGAAGCGTGCAAAGATTGAAGAGCCCACACCCAGGGCTGGGGCTCACTGCCGTGTCTGTGCAAGTTCATATCAGGAAGCTGATGGGCCTGTGATGTAATGCTGAAGAATCTACCATGAAGGCCAGAAAGCCTACATCAGAAGGCTGAAGAGTCCCAGGCGGAAGCCGAACAGTCTGCACCAGAAGCCAGGAGATGACCAAGCTGAAGGTGAAGACTGGAGCTCCTCCCAAGAACAAGCAGCGGGTCATTTCTCAATTCCCTTTTTTTACACGGCCTACCTGCCCTGGGGTCGTGGGTGTGGTCTTCTGCATGCCTTCCTCTTGTACAGGTTTAGGATGAATACAAAGTAAGCATCCTGGATCCCTGCTGAGTCACATAGTCAATCTTCTAAACTCAAATTGACACAATAAACAACATCCCAGAAGGGTAAAGGGTTGTCCTTTTTAGCCTAAGATGCAGAACTGTTGAGTCACTTAGCCCAACTTCTAGACTCCCCAAGTTGACACAACGTATCAAACATAACACTATGGTATGATGCTTTCAATTCTTCTGTGAAAATACCCACAAGAGGAATAGCTGGGTTAAATGGGACCTCTAATCCTAGGTTCATCTCACCCTAGTAAGAATAGTTACCACCAGCAAATCAACCAACAACAAATGCTGGAGGGGCTCTGGGGAAAAAGGAACTCTTCTCCACTGTTGGTAGCAGTGTAGACTTGTGCAAACACTTTGGAAATCAGTCTGGAGATTCCTCTTCTTCTTTCTGTGTTGGAGAGAGAGACAAGTTCAGCAAGGGTGAGTCTGGAGGTGCCTAGAATCTACCCCAGAACTACTGGACGTAACACTACGTTGAATATATGTGCTGCAGTACAGGCGTTGAAAGCAAGTTCAATTACACTAGTGTCCTTTTTGTATGTTCTGCTGTTTTGAGCTTTCCTAAAACAAAACCAAGCCGCCAAAAACCTTCCTGAAATACATCTTGAGCCTGCAGCTCTCAGCGCTAATCCTCTATTAGACCATTAGCACCTTGCTGTTTTGGTGTTGAAGTGTGAGTGATGTGGAAGAATCTCTGCTATTATGGCTAAATCTCAGTGTAGATTTTTGTTCCTGGATTGACTTTCACACATTTTTCTTTATTTTCCCACTGCTGTGCATTTTTGAGGCAGTGTAGCTAGTGTGAGTCAAGTTACAAAACTGTGTTTTTCCTAGGTAAGATAAATCTTTTTTCCATGGAAACTAAGCCTTTGATAAGCAGAAGGATTCAAGTGGTTTGCAAAATGTTATGTTTTCCCTGCCTAGCCATTACCAAACATTTTTGTTGTTGTTGTTGTTCTTTTCATCATTAAAATCTCATGAAATCCTGAGTATAGTATTCCTCAGTTTAGGAAACACACCTCCTACTGAGTCTGTAGGACTATCACCACTTCACCGTAATCCCTGCTCGGCCTCAACAGGTCTGCAAAGTTAGTTACTAGTTAAGGCATCTCGTCACTTTATCACTCCAGTGGCTTCCACTAAGGTCTCCTGCTTACTGACGTTTTCACCAGTTTCTCTATGTCTTGTACTCATGATTTACTTTAATCATAAGTTTTGATGTATTTAAGAAGTCTGCAGCCTTCTTTTATTCTACAGATATTTTTTTCATGTTACAATGACATAAATAGCAATATCCAGTGTCTTTTTATGTTGGAAACTGAAGTTGGTAGACCCATATGAATTTTGTTTTTAATTTAAAAATTACTTAATGATTTTTGCAGTTTCTTTTTAGTCCTAATGACACAAGACACGTTTAAAAAATCGCATATGATTGGCTTTCCTGTAGGAACTGAGAAGAGTCCAAGAGAAATGTTCTCTGTCGCCAAACGTAGAGACAAAAGGAGAGAAGGGAGAGAAGGAGCTCAGTGCGGACCTCGGCCCCTGACGCACAGGGACTGAGCTCCTCACAGCAGTTGGTGAGCTTAGTTTTCTAAGCAGAAGGATATATTTGTTGTTTAGAATGAAGCATATTATGTGAAAAAGGACAAAAAATTCAAATGAGGGCGTATTTCCAGGTGTTTTGGTCCTGTGGAGTCACTCAGGCACTTGAAGTAACAGATTTGGAAACATTAAAACATGGCCCTCTGTGTGGACGACACTCTCACAGCGTTTATCAGAAGTGCTGGGGACGTAAATTGTGTTTATGTGGCATCATTATTACAGTTCATGAATATTAGTGTCATAAAAGAGGATGGGAGAAGCGCCACAGCACTGTGATTATTATACACAGATTGGGACTTTGTTTGGTTTAGTTTTGCTCTAGCACATGTAACATTTCCTGGTGATGGGAACAGAAATAGATAGCTCCATTTGGTGGTGACTTCCTGTAGAGCAGAACAGACAAGAGACAATAAAATTTGTCTTGTAGCTAATACCCTCACTTTAAATAGTCTCACAGGCTGCCATGACTTTAGAAAATCTAAATGATATGCTTAAAATATCTTTTCAAGTTAGTCTCTAACTAGATTCCGGTTTTAATTCAATATGTAAACACTAAACCATGACTCAAAACAAAAATCAGTTACATTTTTTTCTTAAATAAAAAGTCTGCACATACTTTTCTCAAATATTCTGTTGGTTACCAGTGCATCTTACTAATATAAGTGCAATCCGCAGGAAAATTTTAGCAATCAGAAATAGCTGTTATTATTAGATTGCATGTTTTATGAAAAACAATCTCGATTTTACACCTGGGACTTAAACATTTTTATTCCCCAATTTTCTAAACTGCAGGAATATTTTCTCTGTTATTTGCAAAGCTCTGATTAAATGATACGCTGAGCACTCTCATTTGGTGATGGATGACTTTGTCCTTTACAAGCAGCAGATGGGAGGATATCAGTATAAATTTGAATTATAATGGTAAATTAAAAATATGAACACATTACTATCATAAAATTGTAGTGTCACAGTACATCTTCAGAAATAGTTTCCATACATCTTATTACTATACCCTCCCCTTTTCCACTTTGACCTACGTCTCACCATTTCCTCCAAACCCCAGCCCCTGGCCAACCACTGTTAAGCCCTCTGCTTCTGTGAGTTGAATATTTTCAGATTCATAAGCTATATACTACTGCACTTGTCTTTCCTCATCTGGTTACTGCAGTAAACACAATGCCTTTCATTTTCCCATGTGTCTCCTTTGCTTTCATGAAATCATCTGTAAATATCCAAATATGTACTCAAAATATATTTGCTGTTATAGAATTAAGGGTAAGGGTCAACTGCATTTCTTTCCTTGAGAAAATACATTTGTACTTTTTATTACTTGGTTATGATTAGTATCTCACAATTGAACGCCAAATTTTTGTATAAAAATTTGCATGATTAAGTTATAGAAAACTAAAAATGAACAAATATTGCTTGCACTTACATTATAACCTATAGTCATTTTCAAAAAGAATATTTCCTTTACTGAAATACAGTAAAGAAGATGAAAGACTGTATGTTCTTCTGCCCACAAATGATTCAATAGGATACTTTGCACTAATCAGTATATCTATCATAACGTTTTGGCAGTGCCGGGATTGAATCTATGGTCTTTGCACTAAGCTACACACCTATCACTGTTTTATTTTTATTTTTGAGTCTGGATCTTAGTAGGTTGCTAAGTTTCCCAGGCTGTACTCAAATTTGGGATCCTCCTGCCTCAGCCTCCCAGAGTGTTGAGATTAGAGGTATTCATCACAATACCTGGGTATCATAGCAATTTTTAAAACACAAGTAAAATTCAGTGCACGTTAATGAAGCTTACAAGAAAGGGCAAAGTTGTGGCTCATCTTCTACCTTTGGAAAGCTTTTACATTTAAAATATTTAATACTTACTTGTCTTAAATTAGAGAAACTGTTATGTTACAGAACTTTGTCTATCCTTGACAAGCTAGTTAACAGTCAACACATGGTAAAGAAACAAGGCAAATAAAATGTGTGTTAAAGATCTTCTTATACTTCCAATAACATTTATTCATTATTGAGCATTGGAAAAAAAGTTTCAGAGATTTAAGAGATTAGAATTTTATCCGCAATCATACAACCATACTTAGATCTGTAGATCAACATTTTTATTGCAAATTATTAATAATTTGAAATCAGTCATTGCCAGGAACTAGCAGTATGGTAATAGTTCTCTTTAAATTTAAATATGCTCAGGCCAGAAATGTAGGTCAGTGACATAAGTACCTGCCTGGCAAGGGCAAGGTCCTGAGTTCGAATCCTCGTAAAAAATAAATATGCACTGAGAAAGAAACACTGAGTTTCTATTGATTCAGCTGAACCTTTTTTTTAACTCTATGCAAGTGAAAAGTTTTGAAGACCTTAGAAATATATTCAGTATGAGCAGTAAGGATAGAAAAACTGGGTGATCACACTTGGCAAAAGTTAAGTGAAAAAATAAAACTCATTATAACTTTATATATCTTTTCCATCAGATAACAAGTCACTACAATTGATAATACATAACTTCCTACCATTTGTATGTTCCCTCATTGTGCTTCCTTCCAGAAATGTCATATTATTGTGCAAATACTAATATTTTATTAAAATTTCCAATTACAGATATCCTTAAGTGATTAAAACTTTAAAAATAATGTATGTGCTGTGGAGAACTGAAACACAGTATGTGTGTGAACTTGTGTTATAAAGTGATCTTGCAATGCTGAGATCTTAATATATTACACAGTCTATGTACAAATGAAAACAGATGGATCTGGGAACGATGCAATTTTATTTGAGTATGAATTGCAAATTTGAATCTTTTTTCTGATTTTGAAAGTACACAGTGAAGGAAAGGAATAAATTTTATTATCTAACTTGAGAAAAAATTTAAGCTGCGTATTATCCCGGTATCACAGCTACTCAGTGGTTATTAATTGGCGCTGATTTCACACTTATGTCAAATGTTATTACTGAACAGGAGTGAGCACAAAGAATGCTGCCTCATTTGTACTTCTTAGGACGTATAAAGAATATACCCCAAAAGATGGCGTGAATTTGTTCAGGAACTCAAATAATACCTCTGCGGTGTGAATACTTCCAATGAGTTTCCATGGTAGTATTGTCCCCAACAAGATTATTGGTATTAAAAAATTAAAACTTTTATTCATGGAAACACATGTGAAGAATGAGAGAGGGAATTTTTTACTGAGCACAAACTGGAATTTAACTCATGTATCTAGCAAAAGCATCTTGAAAACGGATTATTTCCATTTTGTAAATAACAAATGAAAAAGAAGTTATGAAATATCTGTAACATTTTAAACATAAAGTTATTCAAATATAGTTATGTTAGAGCAAAAAAATCTCTTTTATCATGAGCCTGCTGTTTTTATATTAACGGGTATATAACCTTCATAAACTCTATACTGCCACAAAATTAATTTGAAGTTGTAATTCAGATTCACGATTATTTTACAACAAAAATGACTTAATAGGTTTCTGATTGACCCTAATATATTGATGAAACAAGTATTTTTATTAAGCTAAATGGATATATACATGCATGTTTTAAAAATTTGAGAATTACACCTAGATCAAATATGAATCAGAATTTTTGCAATGCTTCTGTTGGCATTAAAATGTCTAGTAATTATTGTAAGTCATTTTTTTAAGACCAGAGTGACTAAATCTCAAACTTTTTTGAAGAATGATAGAGAGCCAAAGCTATCTTAAGTTGTATCAATTCTTCATGTTAACTATGATCTAATGTTTAGCCAGCCCAAATCAACAATCTAAACATAAAATCCAATTTAGTAAGAGACTAATACATAAATGATGTTTTTCTTTCCTTATAAAATAAAGCATGACACTTTCTCCAGTTTTATCTCCTTGTTTGATGATAGTTTACATTATCTTTTCAAGAAATTTATGAAACTTTTCCAACTTCTTTTTATGTCACCTTTCCATAAGGGGAACTATTCTTCCCTTGCATTGGCTTCATGCTTATCTGACTTTCTCTGTTTAGTAAGATGTATCAGAACCATCAATAAACCTGAAAATGTCAAAGTTTCATATAATAGTTGCCTCTGGTTCTTCTGTAAAGAATGAACTGTGTTTTTTGTAAAATTATAAAGACAAGTTTAACAAGAGAAAGTAAATCTTTGTCATTAAAAATAACTAAAATGTGTCTTGTTTTTGCTTTATTGAAGCATAATTTACTCTAAACTAATTAAAAAATATTTGTTATTTTATAGGATTTGCATTTTTTGATTTAGTTTACTATCATAATGCAGAAACCTCAGTACCAACCGGAAAGAAAGATTTACACATTCTTTTTACTCTAATTTACTATTAGAAATGGTAAAGAGCTGGCAGATACTTGCGGAGTTGATAGCAAATTTAGTTATATATAATTGCTTATTTTACTTTGTTGCAATACATTATGATAAGAAAGGTGTTATAGTTTGTGTCTAGATGATCCTCACAGCCTCATGTTGTTATAGGATATTTCAAAGACTATTTTAGAGGCTGAATCTAGAGTGTGTGATTGGTTCATAGTGCAATGCTGGGATTAAGGGTGAGTGCTTGATCAGTCCAGTGAATGGATTGGCACTGCCCCAATTCCGGTAGACTGGATATGATATAGGGACGAAAAGAGGCTTTTCTCTCTCTCTTTTCTCTGTTGTTGCTTGTGCTTTCTTCAAACTGTAGCCCCTATGCCATGTACCACCCTGCCTTGGACCCAGCTAATTATGGACTGAAACCTCTACAAGCTGTACCCTAAATAAATGTTTCCTTTCTTAATTTGTGGGTGTTGAGTATTTTGTCTCAGCAACAAGGAAAGCAACTAAGACAAAAGAATTGACCACAAACAACTTTTTCTCCAGTATACGAGTGGGGGGAATTTGTGAGTGCTTCATTTAAAGTTCCAGTCTAATTTTAGCAACCTCTGTCAGCATACTCAGTTTGACACTTTTTAGTTGTAATTGTAGCAATTCATTTATAACGTCCCCTAAACAAAGTTCAACTTCACTAACAGGCTGTGCTTGGCTGAGGCTGTTTGTGATCTAAAATAGCTAAAATCTTAATATGGGTTTGTAATGAAATGTCTGACAAGATTCTAACATGGGAGTCTCCTAATGATTTTGTAATGTTTTGACAATCTTGAAAATATGTTTTTAAAAAAGCTAGCAAATGCAAGTTTTCCCTAGGCAAAATATCCCATCTGTTCAAAAAATTGTTTCAAAATGCAAAAGCACTAACCACAGTGTAGGAATAAGCAGGGATGTGATTTCATTTCTTTAACTAAGTCATTCTCTTTGATTAGGTAAATAATAAGAATTGTAGAAATCTTTAAAATCTTGAGTTTATAATAGAAGTACCAGTTAACCTTTAAAGGTAACTGTCTAAGGGAATTGTCAAAGATCTCAACTGTGGGAGAGTGTGTCCTGAATGCTCTTATTTTAGGAGCTAAAATGGGTATATAAAACCTTATTAAGTGAAAGCACAAGAGAAAAACTAGTATCCTGTGGAATAGAGTACAGAATGTGCTTTGTGAGAGACTTCCTTTATAGGTCATCTTTGAAACTACTTCACCAGCCTGATGGGGCCAAAGTATCGATTTAAGTTGTCCACTCATCAGTTCAAATCACTGCAAGTCAGTTTGAGTTCTTTGCTCTATTTTGATCTTTCTATGTGTATAAATCCAGTGTTACAATGAATACTTTCCTCTAGTCCAAATTTTATACGTATTTTTCCAGTTTTAAAGTAATTTTACATACTCTATATTGTTCATACATCCACCTCAAAGTCCCTATTTCAAATGTAACAAAACCGTCCCGCCTAGCCTGCTGGGCGCTGGAACAGAGAGCGCCCGGGCCGGGGCCTGAGGAACGGGCACTGGGCTGAGGCGACTAGTGGCGGCGGAACCCGAGGTGATGAGGAGCATGGCGCTCAAGATGGACATTCACAGAATGAGGCCCACTGGATTGCAGTGATCCATTTTGGGAAGTATTTCTTTGAAAGCCTATAGTATTCATGAAAAAACTTCTGGGAAGATGGCGACCAGGTGAGCAGCAGAGGGAAACTCTCCCAGAGACCAATCCTTTGCGCGCGGCTGCCCAGTCCGTGGATGCAAAATTCCAACTGATCAGGTTGCTATCCGCGGCCTGAGCATTAAAGGGCCGGCTGGACAAGCTGCGCGGCGAGAAGTGGGCGGATCCTGAGAGCTGGGCGCCCAAGGGATCGGTGCTGCGCTTGGGCCGCAGCTCGGCTCAATCTGCGCACAGCCCAGAGAGCGATTGTGGCGGGATGGATGTTTCCAGCTCCTGAACCCGATGGGCTCGGAGGCGGCTGTAACCAGGATTTTTTGGAGGCAGTGAAGCAGAGTAAACTCAGAGAATGAGCTACTGGGGCAGATTGCACCAATCTGGGCAGCGATCCGGGATCCCGCTCAGAGACCTGCCCCCACAGCCGGCGCCGCGCGAACTGTGGCAGCTGCGGTTGGCAGGATTTCTGAGTCGGGAAAAAGCTCGACCCAGGGAGATACATCTGAATGGCACTCCTGTCTGCACGATCCCAGGGTGAGTTGATTGGGCGCCCTAAACAGTTTTTCCTGAGTCGGGAAGAAGCTCTGCCCAGCGAGTGACATCCAAGCAGCTTCAATGACTGCAGGATCTCCTGCGTAGGAAGAGCTAGCTAGAAACCCCTACGGGATTTGTGAGGAGGGGAAGGAGCTCCACCCAGGGAGGAACACCTGAATGGCCCGCCTGCAAGGTCCCTGGGGCTGCAAGCTGTTTATGCGTACCAGCCAGGTCTCAGGGTAGGGAGTAGAAGCAGAAATCTCAGCAGACAGCTTAAGGGACATTCTCCCAAAGAGAAGGAATCATTGGAGCCGCCTCTGCTGCAGACCTTTGCCTGATGAACTGCCTGGGGAATTTATAGCTCCACATTTTGAATCGGATAACCAAAAATGGGAAACAGAGGAACAAAACGCAGTCTCAAAACTCAACCCCACCCAGAACAAGTTTTGAATGTGAAGCTACAGGGGAACCAGGAAGACTCATAACTTCAAGTTATGAAATGATTGCATCCGAAATTAAACAACTCCAACAGGCCATGAAAGAGCTTAAAGCAGAAATAACTCACAGACCCGCAATGATTTCTCAGACAAAAAACGAGCTGAAAACAATGATGGAAGAAATGTTCCTTTTACATAGACAAGAAATAGAAAAAAGTCTAGAAGAAAATAGGAAACAAATGGAAACGTTACAAGAGCAATTTAGGAATGAATTACCACGAATGAAACAGGTCCAAAGAGAATGCCAGGATTTGAAAACTAACGCTGAAAGCATGCAAAACCGTTCAAATGAAACCGAAGATAGAATTTCAGAACTTGAAGACAGCATGGCAGCTTATAAGCGTGAAAGGAAGAATCTCCTGATATCATCAAACACAGAAGAAAAGTCAATCCAACAGCACCAAGATGAGTCAAAACGTAACAATATTCGAATTATAGGAGTGTGTGAAACAGCAGGAGATCTCACAAACGATATAAAAAGAATATTTGATGAAATAATAGCAGAAAATTTCCCAAACAAGGTAAAAGATACTGAAGTTCAGTTAAGCGAAGCATAAAGAACCCCAGTGATCCATAACCCAAAGAAAAACACACACAGGCATATAATAGTCAAGATCCCAGCTATCCAACAAAAGAACACAATATTAAAAGCTGCTAGAGAAATGAAACAGATCACGTATAAAGGAAAGCCCATAAGAATCACAGTAGATTTCTCAAAGGAAACCATGAAAGCAAGAAGAGCTTGGAGCGAGATACTACAGATTCTGAGACAAAAGAACTTCCAACCCAGACTGATGTATCCTGCAAAATTATCCCTCAAATTCAATGGAGAAATAAAATATTTCCACGACAAAGAACAACTGAAGAACTTCATGAGTGCCAAACCAACGTTGGAAAAAGCACTAAAAGATATTCTAGACAGAGAAAAAAGAGACCACAATCCCAAGAACAGCTATAGAAATAACTCCCAAAACAGAACAAATAATTAAACAGTCAGCAAAAGAAGGAAAACTTCAAGTAAATAACATGACTAGAATAAGCCAACATATAAACATGAGAACCATTAATATAAATGGCCTCAACTCAAAAGTGAAAAGGAAAAGATTGGAAGAGTGAATTAAGGAACACAATCCAACGATATACTGTATACAGGAAACACATTTTACTCAAAAGGAAATCCACAGGTTGAAAATTAAAGGGTAGAAAACAATTCTCCATGCGACAGGTCCCCAGAAAAAAGCAGGGGTAGCTATTATGTTTGCAAACAATGCAAACTTCAAACCAAAAACAATCAAAAGAGATAAAGAAGGCAACTACATACTAGTTAGGGGAAAGCTACAAGAGGAAGAGGTAACGATCCTAACCATTTATGCACCAAACAATGGAGCACCTAACTTTACAAGTCAAATCTTAACAGACGTGAAAAATCAAATAACTAATAACACTATGGTAACAGGGAAGCAAAACACCCCTCTGACGCAAAGAGACAGGTCAACCTGACAGAAACTCAGCAAAGAAATAACAGACCTGAACCAAAAGTGTGAACACATGGACTTAGTAGATGTATACAGAGTGTTCCACCCCACAGCATCAGAATACACATTTTTCTCAGCTGCACATGGGTCTTTCTCCAAAATAGACCACATTCTAGCCCATAGAGCATATCTACCTAAATGCAAAAGAATTCAAATTATCACATGCATATTATCAGACCACAGTGTAATAAAATTGGAAATTAATGACAAGGAGAACTCCAAGAACCACATAAACATGTGGAAATTAGAAAACAGCCTACTGAATAACCAATGGGTCACACAAGAAGTTAAAGAAGAAATTCAAAATTACCTACAAATAAATGAAAATGCAAGTACAACCTATCAGAATCTGTGGGATGCAATGAAAGCAGTCCTCAGAGGGAAATTTATAGCAATGAAATCATATACAAAGAAAATAGGAAAAGAGCAAATAAATAACCTGATGATACACCTCAAACTCTTAGAAAAAGAGCAACAAGCCAAACCAAGAGCGCAAAGAAGGGAGGAGATTATAAAACTTAGGGCAGAAATTAATGAAATTGAGAAGAAGAAAACTCTACATAAAATTAGTGAATCAAGGAGTTGGTTCTTTGAAAGAGAAAATAAAATTGATAAACCCCTAGCCAACCTTATCAAAAAAAGAAGGGAAAGATCTAAAATTCATGCAATAAGGAATGAAAAGGATGAAGTCACTACAGATCCAAAAGAAATACAAAAGATCATTAATACCTACTTTAAAAATCTGTATTCCCATAGGATAGAAAATACAGAAGAAATGGACACATTCCTAGAAAGGTACAAATTGCCAAAATTGAATCAGGAAGACATAAAAATCCTGAATAACCCAATATCAATTAATGAGATTGAAAACGTCATTAAAAACTTACCAACAAAAAAAAAGCCCAGGCCCTGATGGATTCACAGCAGAATTCTATAAAACATTTAGAGAAGATCTAATGCCAACACTCCTCAATCTCTTCAATGAAATCGAAAAGGAAGCAACTCTCCCCAACACATTTATGGAAGCAAGTATTATACTGATACCAAAACCAGAGAGAGACCCAACCAAGAAAGAGAGCTACAGGCCAATCTCGCTAATGAACATAGATGCAAAGATACTCAACAAAATACTGGCAAATAGATTACAGTGAATCATAAGGAAAATTATACATCACGACCAGGTAGTATTCATTCCAGGAATGCAGGGATGGTTCAATATTCGCAAATCAATTAATGTAATACACTATATGAATACAGTCAAAGACAAAAACCACATGATCATCTCAATAGATGCAGAGAAGGCTTTCGATAAAGTCCAACATACATTCATGTTAAAAACCTTAGAGAAAATAGTAATAGATGGCCTCTACCTCAATCTGATCAAAGCCATCTACAACAAACCAACAGCCAACATCATACTAAATGGACATAAACTGAAAACTTTCACTTTAAAGTCAGGAACAAGACAAGGATGTCCATTGTCACCACTCCTATTCAACATAGTTCTGGAAGCACTAGCCAGAGCAATCAGACAAGAGAGAGAAATAAAAGGA
>PVLD010027846.1:0-20185 GCA_004027595.1 Dinomys branickii
GGCTTTCCCACGTCTCGCCCCGGCAGCCTGGTCCGCCCTACCACATCTCCCCCGGCATCTCAGAGAAATACGCCCAGTTTAAACTTCCCAGCCGAGGTCCCGGCATTCACGCTCGCCAAGTCTGTCTCGAGCTGGTGGTGTTTATTAAGGAGGTTCGCTCCCTTGCTGCTCACCTGGTCGCCATCTTCCCCGGATCCAAATATCCGTTTTGGTAGAATATCACGTAGGTTTATCACGGGGGACAAGAAAGCTACTCAACTGCATGCTTTGTGCCTCAGCACAAGCGGATGACAGATGCTCAGTGACCACTCCCTGACACACGGCGAAAGATGCAGCACCATGAGTCACTACACTGGTCATGATGTGCATCTGTTATTTACATAGTGATCTGTGGACTGCAGAGCTAGCAATGAAACATGGGTTTTGTGCAATTACTCACAGTTGATATACCATCGTAACTAAAACTTGAACCATGCTGTTGAGGGACTGATGTTATTTCACTAAACCATGGTAACTGAAATGCATGCATAGGAAAACCATGCAAAAGAAGGTCTGCATGTATTTGATTCCTTAAAACAACTATTGGGAGAAAGGTTAAAACTATAATGATTAGCGTCATAATAAGAGAGTCAGGAAACATTTACCTTTTTGTATCCACAAAGCTCGTATCTCAGTTTTAAAGTAAAAGTAAAAATGTGATTTCATCCCCATTTTTTTTCCCAGTGTGGAAGATTGAAGAGAAAAGGGCCAGTCTAGTTGCCACTCACTCTTTATAATTAACAAATATACACACTGATAAAACTCACAGTTAAAATGTTTTAGATTGATGTGCAAGTGAATTTCCCAGGATCACATTTAAGCAGCGCACTATTACTCCTAATAGGGTTTCTCCTCCATTAGCATAAACACACATGCAGTGTCTTTCTCATTCACCTGTGCTCAATGTTGTATCTAAAACAGTGACATTGGATTCATAGAATGTACACAGATCAGTGTTCAGATGTAGAAATAATGCTTGTGTATGGAGTTGAGATATAGAACTGTAACATTACGCACACAGAATCAGTTCTGCTATGCTTGTTAGAGAAAACATTTTTGTTCCATTAGGGAACAATTTGGGCATAATGCAAATTCTGCATTTGCTTATGCATGATTTCACAAGAGAGAAACACTAGATGAATTCAGAAACCCGCACTTAGATGAACCAAGCTGCAAAGGAGGGCACAAACGCACACAGCTTAGACATAAACCAGCTCTGTTATTTCACCTTGTGTGTCAGGAGCCACATCACGCATCCCTAGTGTAACAGCTGTGGAGTTTTAGATCATTCTCCTTTCTCATTCACAGTGACGAAAAGCTATCATCCTTCTGAGACCTGCTTCCACGAGCAAGTTTCATATTTTCCAGCTAAAATGCCACATTTACAGTAGTACTTGTGCATTTATTAACAACTGAAGGTGGGAGAAAGACTGTTGCCGGCTCTGTTAGGTTCCTATTTGTTTTTCCCATGCTGCGGACAGCAGTGTGTCCTACCTTCCTAAGCTTGTAGTGTTTATCATGCAATTTTGCATAGTGCAGTGGTTTTTGAAACATATACCTTGTGTTTTATGTGAAGATATGCACTGTAACTAAATATATATTGTGTTTTCACTTCCAAGATAGAATCACTACCATAAAATTATTTAAAGTTTGAGTGAATGGATCAGTTATATAATGTTACTTCTTCAGCTTTAAACATCTTTAAAAATAGTCAAAAGGGTGATTATCCAATCTGATCTCTAGGGAAAGACCTGTGACCATGAAGGTCATTTGCCTATCTTATCAGTAAAGAAATGGGGCCAATGAGAATTTTCTTTTGCCAAGTAAGGCTCTATCTAGTTTCAAACTGTGTAAACCAGTTGTTCTTCAACTTGAATGTGTTTTGGGTTCATGTGGAAGGCTTGTCAAAACACTGCTGAGATTCTGGTCCATGAAGTCTAGGGTAGATCCCCAGAATTTGCATTTTCAATAAATTCTCAAGGGATGCTGTCAGTGATTTATCTAGTAGGCCCAGTGTCCATGGCCGATTTTATTTTTAATGGACTATGAAAATAGTTTGATTTTAATCTTAAAATCAGAAGAGAATAACAAGATACACAGTGAACGCATATGTAGAATCTAAACTAAATTATATTCATCTTTTATCAGTGCAGTCTAAAAACACTGAATCTGTTTTTTTAAATGAAGAAAGGAACCTATGAGAATAAACATTGTCCTTATTCTTGGAAGTCATGGGGATGCTGCTGTGGGAGCATCTATTGGAAACTACTGCTCCAAACTTCCTGATGTTTTGACATTTTTAAGGTGCTGTCCTCTATTTGGAGCCGTTTTCACTCAGTGATGTGTTTACCCAGAAGAAATAAATTTTTAGGCCCTTTATACAGTGTAAAGGAAGTCAGCTGTTCAATAAGCTAATTTAAGTTCATGAGAAGACACAGAAAACAACTTGGAGTGTTTGTGCTGGTCTCACTCAGATGTAAGCTGAAAATTACAACTGCCACGTATTATTGATCTAGCATAATTGCAAAAGGACCCCTGCAAAACATCAGTCAGCGGACTGTGAGGGCCCATACCTGCAGGCCCAGCCAGGTAACTGGGATAGTAAGGCAGGAGGATGTCTAGACCCCAGAAGTTCAGGGTCAACCTAGAAAAGATAGCAAGACCTAGCCTCCGAAGCAAAAACCAAACAACCCCAAAGAAACACAAAAAATGCAACCAGTTTTTAAAGAATGTGGGTCATAAGACACGATTGTAATAGTACTCTGGGTTTGTACAGATATTATAATGTCCAACATGCATTTTCCTGCTTAGAATCCTCTTGTCCCTCACAACCACCTCTTCAGTGAATGTGCAGAGCAGAAGTTATGCTGCATTTAGTAGGAACAAGGGTCGATAAAAGACCGTCCTCACCACAAATTAAGCCCACCCTGGGGTGAGTAAAGTCAAAACAAACTGCCCTCTGTTATCCTGGATTAACTTTTGTTTTTGTTAAAAGTCCAGCGTTCTTCCTTCTTCCAAAATAACTGTAATAGGAACTATAAACCCTCAGTGGGTAAAATGAGTGCTTTATACTGCACCATGACTCACTTGCAGCATCCTCAAAACTTTCCCCAATCAGTGTAATCACTAATGAAAAAGAGGTTGACACCAAAACAAACAAAGAAAGACTTTCATTGTGCTTTGATATTTAAAGTACCTTATAGATTCATTTTGGAAAACACAAAACCTACCTACCTAATGTCAAGCAGAAAGAAGAAAAAGAAAACAATCCTTAAACCTACCTGGGAGCTAACTACTTATAATGTTTTGGCGTTATTTAAAGATAATTTGGTTGTTTCATATATGATGTTTTAAAAAACAGACGACACCATTGTAATGTCTGCCATTTCACTTTAAAGCTTGTGACCTGTTATGAATAGAGGAAATTCATTTAAAACTTTTGCACAGTACTTCACACGGATCATTTGCTCTTACATGACTGATTCCTTGTTGTTGGAGATTCAGATTCTTTTCTGTTTTCAATGTTATAAACAATGTCCTGATAAAAATTTTCATACACATGATTAAATACTTATTTCTTTCATCTGTAGAAGTGGAATCTCTAGATTATTAAGACTCATATTTTTAAGGTTTCTGACTCATGTTTTCAAAGTGTGATTTAGCTCCGGGACTCTTCCAATCCACGCGGTGAAACAGGTTCCATTATCTGGTATGAAAAGATCAAGTGACGTTAAGCAATATTTTGAAATCTGGGGCAAAACCCCCAAAGTGCAGTCTGTTATCGACAGAAGTATGGCAAAGCAGGCTGTGGGCAGGAGAGGAGACAGAAGAGAAAGAACCCAGGGCGCACAACCTGCTACTTGCATTTGCTTCTTGGTCTTGGACTCTTCCAGTCCTCCCCAGATTCTGAAAGGTCTCTATCTGAACAACAGCTTGGAGCCAATGGTGGTGGTGGTAGTGGTCGGGGTATAGAACCTTCACAAGTCGCAAATCTTCTACCCTTTAAAATTTGATGCTTGGGGGCAAACTTTTGACCAATTCATCCAAGTTGTGGCTCTGGGAACATTCTTTAGAGTAAGGAAGTTTATTCTTTCTGTCTTTCCCTTGTAGTTCTGCAGAAGTGGTACAACCAAAGCTCAGTGATACCTGACTGTGGAAGGGTTGCTACCGAAGGAGGATAATAAGTTTTGGTCTGTGTTAGTCAGGTTTCCATCACTATAACAAAATGCCTGAGATGATCAACCTAAAAAGAGGAAAACTTTATTCTGTCCCGTGGTTTCAGAAGTTTCAGTCCATGGTCACCTGGCCTTGTGGCTCTGGGCCTGCAGTAGTGCTGTTTATGTGGAGGGAGCATGTGGTGGACAAGATCTGTTCATGTCACAGCAGCTGGGCAACAAATGCAAGAGAGGAAGGAGCCAGGATCCCCATATCTATTTGAAGGAGAGTTGAAGGTAGTTACCCCAATGACCTAACTTCCTCTTACCATGCCCCACAACCAAATGTGCCACAGTCTCCCAATAGTGCCCAGGACTGGGAAGCAAGGCTTCAACATGAGAGACTCTGGGGGGCACTTCAGATCAAAACCATAGCAACTGTTATTGGCAGTGAATCCCAGCAACTCCCGAGTGCTGTGTGGAGAGGGATTCTGAAACTACTATTGCAATGGGTGGAGGCAGAAGTCTGTGATTGATTAGAAATGTCTGCCACAGGCACAGGAATGCAGACTGATATCACAGATGCCTCAAATTTATCATTCCGTTTTAAATCATGCCTTATTATTAGTCATTAAAACAATACCTCACTGACTTACCTACTGTCTTGGCCATGGATGTCCTGTGTTTTGGCTTACCTGGGCTACAATGAGTGAAGAGGAATTTATATGCTAGGGCCATGTATAAAGTACATAAATTTAGAAACTAAATAAAAATAAGGTAACTCACATGTTTACTTAATAACAACAAGTGCCAGTCTTCACAGGCACACATATGTGTAGATGAGTTGAAATTCTGTTATGGATAATTGCTGTATTTTACTGGCCAAGCCACACAAGCACATGTAACATCTGATACACATGTGTTTCAGTATAACTGACTGTGTGGGACACTCAGGAGGTGGAGAAAGTGTCCCACGGTGCCCTCCTACATGGTGTTCCATTGCTATTTATGAAGCCTGTACTCAAGCACCATGTAATCCAGTCATGAAAAGTATCTGTAAAAGCCAGGCATAGTGACACACCCTTGTAATCCCAATACTAGGAGGCTGAGGCAGAAGGACTATGAATTTGAGATCATTCTCAAAAACATCAAAATAAACAAATTACTAATAATCAAAAAATGTTAAAAATCTTGTGGGGTCACACTACTAGCTGCTTAGGGCCTGGTGTAGCCTGGGGGCCATAGGCTGGACACACCTTGGTCTGAGACTGACCTGAATTATAGTAATAGAAATCCACTTGGGTGAGGATTCTGAGTTCTGTTTTATTTTTTAAGTGAAACACATCTTAATGTTTCTGTGTTTACAGTTTTCCCTCATGTTTTGTTTTCTTTCTAAAAAAAGTAGAAGGGTCTAAAGTCTATTAAGATGTATCTCAGGGCTGGGGATATAGCTCAGTGGAATAAGCGCTTGCCTAGCAAGCGCAGGGTCCTAAGTTCGATCCCCAGTACCCCCCCAAAAAGAAAAAGATGTATCTCAGCTGTACATTATGATATTGAACACAAACTTTAAAAAGGAATACACAGGAAAATGAAAACAGAAGAAGACAAGAAGACACCAATAATGAGGGAGAGGCCAGCTGGAATTTGTAGAGGAGATAAAAGTACAGCGTACATTGCAGAGGAAAAATGAGAGGGTGCATATGCTCATGAGCTGTGAAGGAAAGGAGAAAGGAGGTTAGGACGAGGAAGGAAAGGGAGGGGTACTATAGTTCTTAAAAAGACTTTTTTAGTAAGAAATGGGCAAAGGGAACACAGAAGGAAATCCCTGCATAATCTTATGCAGGATTTTGAGGATGCCTGTTCCCTGGAAGCCCACAGGGACTTCTGCTGAATATGCAATTATATGTTGAATGAGGAATCTAACAAGTTGTTTTGGCCAATTTCTTCTAACAACTCGCTCTGGGGGATCCTTAGCTTCTATTAAGGCTGATAGTTTGTTGAAGGACAATGAATCACAACAGTGACATCTCATAACATTCTTGTATACAAATTCCCTCAGTAGAAATAAATGCAAATTGCTGTCAGAGGCTATAGAATCCAGCAAGACATGTGATGTAAATACTTGGTGTGGGGCTGTCATAGTTATAGCAGAATTTGAAATTGGAACTGACATTTCACGGAGGCCACTGTGATTATTTTTAACACTCAGAATAACCCTGCTATATCATTATGCAATTTTGATCAAAAATTTCTTGAGTCACTTCCTGTGAAAATGTTGGTGCTTTTGAAAAGTCGTGTTTAATTTCTTGGCACAGGATCGACCAGTATCACATCTCTTTCTGATTCTTTTAGAAAGTAAATTAGCTTAAACATTTTAAAAGTCTATATATACTCCTGTGTTAAGGTTCAAGTAAACTGGGGTGGTAGAGCACACCTGTAATCCCAGCACTCAGGTGGCTGAGGCACGAGGATCACTGTGAGTTCAAGGCCAAACAGGGCTACATGGTGGGCTCAAGGCCATCCTACACTACAATGCAAGACCCTGTCTCAAAACAAACAGACCGATAAAAAAACCCCAAAAAACAAAAAACAGAAAAAAAGATTCACATAATACAGAGTGTACAAAATAAAAACTGAATATCTCTTCCAAAGGAAATTGTTCTCATTCCCTGGGAGTAACTACTATTAAAGAATTTCGTCTCTTGCTGTTCATCATGGTTCAGCCTCAGGGTCCTTGCATTGCCATTCTCCTTTACCTAGACGAGGTGCTGATGGTAGTCTTTGAACACAGCAGGTATGTTTCCCCGGACCCCACATTGTTCCCACAATTGAGTTGAGATGAGGCCGGATGCCTGATCCCATGCTGTTGGCTGGGATCCAGCCTTGAGACAGATGCTGTGACTTCCTGGGGCTTAAAAGATTACACGTCAGAGCTAAAGCATCGACCCCAAAACATTAGATGCTACTTCAGCTGTGTTATGCAGATTATTCTTTCTGCATATCCTTCTCTCTGCATATGGCAGAGGTGATTTCAGCCCTCCTACCTAGCCCAGCTCATGGCATTCACCTACTTCCCACGGTTCTCACAGTCACTCATCCTCAAGCCACTCCCTTGTTCACAGATGAATAAAATCCAGGTTCCGTGCTGGGTAAAAGCCTTTGTCTGGATGGCCATCATTGTGGTTGGACTCAGGACACCCTTGACTCCCCACCATTTTGGATATATTATTGTATCTTTATTTACACTGTGGGTTGCACTGGAAGTGGTAGTTGAAAATTAACTGATTAGAATTCCGATAACTTTTCCGTAAGATTACAAATACAAACCTTCTGGGCTGCAATGAGGACCGGGAGGGCCCTCCACACCCCGATATGTTCAAGGCTTGTTCCTTCACTTTTTTCGGAAATTTGTTGCAATATCACCTTTTCCTTGAGGCCCTCTCAGGCTTTTCTACATTGTACTCACTGTCTGACATTCTTTATGGTTTCTCTTTATTTCTTACATCTTAAATAATATATATTTTGGCTAATTTTATTTATTGTTCACCTCTCCTAATGGGTTAAAAGCTCTGGGAGACCAGGAATATTATAACTGTTTTATTCCTGCTGAATTCCTAGAGCCTAGGAAAATACCATGATACATAATATATACTCAATGCACATTCTTTGGGTAAATGAATTAGCATTTGTTCTTAGAAATATTGGAATATAGTATATGTGTAGTTTAATGACATTTTAAAATCTACTCAAAAGTGCATCATAGATACCTTACCAATGACATATTCCGCATTTCATCACTTTCTCATAGCTAGGACGCAGTGCCTGCCGCCCACAGATAAGTTTACTCGGGTTCACAGTCCCAGTCGCTCTTCAGCCGGTGCCAAACCTGTATCCTGGCTTGGGTAGAGGAGAGAGAGATGGATGCTTACTTTGTGGTGAGCAGGAAACAGAGCGAGAAGGGACGGCCCTTCCAAGCCACGTCCCCAGTGACCCAGCTCCAGCCAGGGCCCACTTCCTAACAGCACATCAACTCCAGGGTCCCCATAATTCAATCACCCACCGCAAGCCCCACCTCTGAGCACACAAGGCATTTGGGGGACACTGTACACCTAAACACACACAGATATTATCAATAACCTTCTTTTGATCGTATATATATTTTCCTGTGCTGGTGATTGAACCTCAGCGCCTTGCTAGGTAACTAATCTACCACTGAGCTACATCTGCAGCTCTTTGTATTTTACTTTGAAGCAAGGTCTCCTAAATTGCCCAGGCTGGCCTCAAACTGGCAGTCGTCCTACCCCAGCCTCCCAAGTAACTGGCATTTCAGGCATACCACCAAGCCTGGCTCTAGGTCTTTTTTTTTTTTTTTTTTTTTTTGCGGTACTGGGGATTGAACTCAGGACCCTGCGCTTGCTAGGCAGGCGCTTATTCCACTGAGCTATATCCCCAGCCCCTCTAGGTCTTCTTTCATGTTCCAGTTTTATTAGTGTATGCTTGTAGTACATAATGATTGCATTCAGCGTGGGGAGCTGGTGCACATAGACAGCACATCTTCATGCTTTCTACCTCCCCTCTGCCTCTGTCTTGGGTTCCCCTTCCAATTTGTAAAAGATCTATCTCCCTCTGTCTTTATGTAGCAGCTAATACTACAATAAATATCCCTATATGTATATTCTCCTTGGATCCTTTAATGTAACAATCAAGTCCAGGTCACCAGACATTTCTTCTTGGCAAATTTTCATGTAAATTATTTTCAATATGGTTCATCTTTGTGGTCAAAATATGTAATGATCACTGCATGCAGTACCATAATATCATTCATTTACTATAATTCATAAATAAGCTACTAATGCTTATTCTTTAAATTCATCAAATAACGTATTTTTGAGTCACTAGAAAGAAACAATGGTGTATTCAGAAAGGATGGCGAGAAAGGGATTAGTAAATGAATGACGTACACAAGTGTGGATGGGGTAAAGGAAACCAAGAAGAGTCAGGGAAGTGCCCTAGGGCTGGCAGGACTGGGAAGCTGTTTCTAGTCCTGGAGGAAGGGAAAGGAGAGGTAACAATTTCTGGAACCTGAAGAGACCTGCAGCTGAGGAGGGCAGCACCTACCGGGGGCTGTGTTCTGAGCCAAAATCGTGTCACTACAGCTAAGCCGTGGCCTGGCAGGAAGAGAACTGAGAGAATAAAGACTGGAAGCTTCTTTTCTTCTTGTCCTTCAAGTTCCAGCCACACTCTTCCATTTGTTGGGCCCACTCAGAAGCCAAGGAGCAAGGAATTCCACTGAAGCATAGCTCATTTGCTTCCTGAGATCAGAACAGAGACGATGAAAAGTCAACCTGGAGTGACACATACATTGTATCCAGAGCCTATTGTTTTTCTATTACCTTTTCTTCTTTCTTTGGAGTCCAACAAGAAATATCCATAGTAGATAGTACTGCCTATGCAAATAGAAGCTGCAGTGGCCAATTGCTCTGGGTGCCAGCACTCAGTCTTCTTCCGGGCTCATAGACGAGGAAGTAGCATTCAACGCAAAGCTCTAATGATATAACTGTGATACTAAGAGCATGACTGGGGCTGGGTAATCACAGGATAGAACCTGACTTCTAGTGTTTGCTGCCTTGTGAACATGGTATAGGCGCATACCATCTCCATACCTTAGCCACGTGTCACTGTTTAAACTTACATTTATATAAACTAAAAGTAAGTAAAAATTCAGTTCTTCATTTGCCTTTGTTGATGCTTTAGGGCTAAAAAGTCCCTTAAAGGATTCATATGTTCAGTGCTAGGGTTTTTTGGAGGTGGAACGTGGAGGTTCTATATTCACCAGTGGATTAATCTATTGATGAGCCCATAACTGAATATGATGTTAGGAGGGAGGGCTCGAGTGGGGGAGACTGGTTGCTAGGGGTGTGCTTTTGGAGAATAGATCTCCTTTAGATTGTCTCCTCTCTGCTGCCTGGCTGTCACGAGTTAAGCAGCTTTCCTCTTCTATATCCTTCTGCCGTGACATTTCTGCCTTAACGCCAGCCATCCCTGCACTGAACCCACTGAAATCCTGAGTCAAAATAAACTTCTTGCCCTTTAGGTAGAAGGTGTCAGGTATTTTGTCCTAGCAATGTGAAAGTGACTAAAACACCTTGTCACCTGTTAAGAGCTCAGTAACTAACAAGCATACATAGTTACCATATTGAGCAGTACAGATATAGCACCTTTTCACCACTGTAGAGAATTCTGTCATACAGTGCTGGGCCAGATACTTAACTCTTTCAACTCATCCTGCCAGAGTACTTACTTGGTAATATTTTCTGAGGATTAAAGTAGCTTAATGCACATAAAGCTCTCAGTAACACACAGGGCACAGGATAGGAGTTCCAAAAATGGTAGCTATAGTAACTTAACAGCAATAACAGAAACATCAACATAATTGTGGTGTGTCATATCCCTGGTAGGTACTTCCAGCAATATTGTAGCACAAGGCTCTTTGCCAAAGCTGCTGAGGCTGCCAGGCCTAAACGATGATCACACAGCTGCTGCTGCTGAGAGCTACATGTCTGTCATTGAGCTGAGAGGCTCCTCAGCATTGCTAGGAACTGAGTAGCAGCTTCTATGTAGCAAGTGTGGTCATGCATGTCGCTTGTTGAAAATGCTGCTCTATACAGAGACAGTTGTTCCTTAATCTTCTGGATATAACATCCTTCCTATTTTTTGATGACTTGGAATGCTCTGTCAACATATTCTTTGCATAGATCTGACTTTGTTTTTCTTGTATCTGCAAAGAAAATGTGGTTCTAATCTACAGTACTTTCATCACCTAAGCTTATATTCATCCAACTGTATAACTGACTCTTCATTTCATGTCAAATAATTAGTTTGCTTCATGTTTTAACGGAATTGTTTAGTTACCATGTACTTGTATATGCAGGATATAGTAGGGATTTGGAGGGAGTTTCGAGCCCCTAAAATAGCCTACTTTTAATGTGAAATAACAAAAGTATCGATCAGCAATGCACCAGAAGCCGTTTTCCCACTTTTCTCTATTTCCATTTCTCTTTTTGTGTCTTCCAAGGCTTCATTTTCTCTTGTCTTCATGTAATCAATTTTCTACCTTGCTTAAGGCATCCACTGCCTTCCTGATGCACTTAGGGTCCAAAAGCCTGTGCACAGTCATTTGTCTTCTTTAGAGGATCTACTTCTAAATGTAATTATTTATTTACTCTCTTATTTACTTTCCGTGTCCTGTCCTGCCACTCATCCCTCTAAATTTAAGCCCCCCATGAGGAGGAGTCTTGTCTGTTCATTGAAAACCAGGTTTTAAGCACCTGGAGAAGTGTCTAGAAGAGAATACACAGAAATCTTCAAAAGGCTTCAAGGATATCTTCAGGCAAGACCTAAAGAGCAGGCTGCAAACCTCTAAATCGCGGTGGAGCACCGTGTTCACTCTGCTCCCATGTCTGCTTTTCTCCAAAAGCCCAGTAAGACTTGCAGACCTTTTGTACCATGTTCCTTCAGCGGTGCCTAGTGAATTCTATGAATTCCTGCTTTGAATGATGCTTAAATGCACTATTTTTTAAAGAAAAAAGTAGAAACGAAGACAGTTATGTGTTTATGAGAATACTTAAAAGCTTTGAAGTTGTGATACAGTAATAGATGTGCTTCTGTGTGGCTGTGTTGAAACACGAAAGCGAAGAGAGGCCCTCAGATGACCCTTACTCTGAGAGCAGAGACATTTACAAACAATATTTTGAGATGTCTGTAACAACTATAATGAGAAATGAAAACACCTGGGGTTTCTATTGGTGCCGGTGTCACAGGGACTGCTAACAATTCTGACGCTTGTTTCCTATAGTCTCAACTTAAGAAACTGCTAAATTTCCATTAGATACTAATAAAACAAAACAGACACTTTTTCCCATACAAGTTCACAGAACCCTTGAATTCAGTACACAGAAGTCTGTGGGTCCCTGGGTCCCAGGTGAAGGGCTTGGACCTGACCATGCGGGACAGCACACACTGAGGCAGCCAGGCCTGTGGCTCTCAGCTACAAGCGCGTCCCCAGCCCCAGGACCAAACTGCATCATCCACAGCCTCAAATGTGCCCCTTGTTTTAATTTTTTCCTAGCAACTGATGGTACTTATTTACTTGTTTGTATTGTAAATTGTCAGGAAAAATAGAAAAAAAAAAAGCTCACCCATTGTTGGATCATTTAAAAAAATACAAAACAGTATGCAAGAATTATGTCCTTCCCCACCAATACTAACTCCAAAGAGGTTCCCCGTTAAGTTGTTAAGTGGCAACTGTCATGCCAACAGCTAAGAGTGCAGAAGTGTGTGCACCAAACATTGACAAGAATGGAATGTTTTTGCACAAGTGCATTTGCTCCTGGCTTTTTTGACCTAATACTGTATTTTACACTCATTTTTCCCCTCAGATCACATTTCCTTTTTCAAATGACTGCTTGGTCATTGTACAGATGCATCACAATTTATTCAACTTTTCTTACACACGCTTTAATTCTCTGCTACAAATTATCAAGTACCCTGTAAATGTGTATTCATATTTAATACCCTTGCTGGTGTTCTGACAAAATAGATCCCTAGGCATGGGACTGTGAGGTCAAGGAGTATGCTTACTTTACACTTTAATATAGATTACAAATTAGTCAGCAAAAGGGAACTTAATTTGCACTCAAGTGGTGTTTATTTCCTCACACTCTTGCCCAAACTGGATATATAGCCAATTATCTAGCTATCAAATCAGTTTGTGTGTGTGTGACTATATGTATCTATAGTGATAAAAATATTTATTTGTTAATTTGATGGTTGAAACTGTTATCTTCCTACTTTAGTTCATTTATTTCGTCTTGCTTATTGGTGAAGTTGATCATCCCTTAACAGCTTTACTGACCACTTATATTTCTTCTGAGAATTATCTTTAAATTAATAATCTTCATTAGTTCTTGTACTTGGTATTACCTGTTACATATTAATTTATAGATGTTCCTTTTACAGTGTATTGAAGACTATGGCCTTTTATTGGTAGTGGGTGTAACAAGTACTTTTTCCTAGCTCTGTCTCTGTCTGTTGTCTGGCTGTCTCTCTCTCTCTGTCTCTCTCAGCTCCTGGGTCTCATTTAAATGCACAAACACTACTCCTTAGCTGAAGAGGTCACCGGACCCCTGTCACTCAGATGCTCAGAACAGTAAGTTCCCTATCCCAAGTGGAGACATGGTCTTAGACAGGATAACGGTAGTACTCCATCCTCCTTCAGACTATAAAGATTCTAAAGCTCTGAGCATGACCACATTATTGGAAGAAATGAAAAGCTGAATGGATGGGACTCTCAGGGAATCACGTAGAAGACATTTTCAATAGAAAGCACCTAATACTGGCACAGTTCAAAAAACCCAATTATGAATAATTGGCTGTGTTGAATGAGGTCAGTCCCACCATGGTCTGATGAGATGAGTAGGTCATTAGTGTTGTCTAGCTGCTCAAATAAGGGGATCAGGTGAAATGTTGCAAGAATCAGACATCATTAGCATTTATTGTTGGGTTTTAGATTGTTGGATGAATTGGAAATTTGTGCTTGGAGATTTATTTCTCTATTGCTCTATACACATTTATATAAATTATTTTGGCTCATACACAAGAAGATGACATTAATGCTCTAATGAGATTCAAATGTCAGTTGACACGTTCCTTTGTTTATCCCTACATCTACCTGTGCAAGCAACTCACATGGTAGTTCTGAGTGGCACTTGTACAGCTAACATTCTATTCATCTCAAGTTGTCTGTTATCCAAATAAAAATAAATCTCGGGGCTGGGGATATAGCTCAGTGGAATAAGCGCCTGCCTAGCAAGCGCAGGGTCCTGAGTTCGATCCCCAGTACCGCCAAAAAAAAATAAAAACAAAAAAAATAAATCTCCTCAGGCATCAGTGTGGGATTTTTGCCTTTGAAATATAGTAGTAAACTAGCTGCCTTAGCATCTGTGGAGTTCAGCTCATTCTGTCACCTTCCAGAATTATAATTCCCCATTTAGTGCCTTAGATAAGTAGTGGTAGGGAGAAGAGGAGAAAAGAGATGGCTGATCAAAGAACTCATGGTGTTACAGAATGAATTTTCATGTCTTTGCTCTTCTTCTCTCTGTGTGAACAGGTGCTGCATTTTGTAAAATTAAAAAAAGCTGTTTTTTAAAAGTTGCCTATGAGATGAATTTCTATACAGCACATCGTAGTAATGCATTGACTTCTGTAAAAATTTAAGGTATGTTTTTCAGGGGGAAAATATTGATCCCTGCATCTTAAAACCCACACTTGATTGTAAGAGCACTTTTAAAAGCACAAACTAAAAAAATTTTTAAATAAAACATGAGGATTAAACCCAAGAATAAATTACAGAATGAAAATGCAAAGGAGCTTGGGTCATTTTTGCATTTGAAATAAGAAGGCTGAAATTTTAAAAGAAAAATAACAGCACCACCATAGTGAACAGAACATGCCAGGGGCAGAATTAAACAACTGTCTTATGAAAGACACTTTTCATTTTTAACCAGAGTGTGCCTGTGTGTACAAGATGACAAAATCATCGAATGAAGAGCGAACGGCTCTGCTTGTCAACAGGTTGTTTCATGTTGAATTGATGTGGTGCCAACTGGTTGGTTTAGATCTCATCCCCTTTTGAGTATTTGTCTTAACTAATTCCTTTAAAAGAAGGGAAAAGCTGAGCTCTAGAAAGAAAAGCCTAGAGCTTAGGCTCCAAAATCCTGGATTCTTTGTCTGGTTTTTGTCTTTCTGAAAAACTTAGTTGAGGTTTCTGAATCTTCATTTCCACTTCTAGAAGTGGGAGCCATTATTGCCTCAAAAGGCTCTGGGGTGTGAGGGTAGAATGAAATAAAGCCCAGGAAAGGATAGGCCGAGGGCCCAGGAATGGCTTAGGCTCTTGTCTTTCATAGTGTGCTGTGTATTTTATGAACATTTCTGTACTGCTGCTTTCACATTCCACTCATAATTTATACATAACATACAAGGAGAACCACGACACAGACAGAACCTCAGCCTCCCCAGTGCCAAGCCCGAGTGTGTCTTCAGGCCAGAAAGAAAGCTTGACTCCCACTAGTATCATTCAAAGAACAAGTAAGTGTTAGTCATTTATTAATTCATGTAATAAAATATCCTTTGTTGCCCATCATGTTTTATTTTCCTGCTAGAGTTGCTAGAGCAGGCCTCTGTTCTCTGTGGTGTTATGATGTACTTGGGAAGGTAAAGGAGAAGGATCAAAGTATAAAATGTCATAATGCTGGAATAGGGATGGGAACAGAGTGTGGGAAAGCACTTGTATCATCTCTGCAAAGCGTCATGTGGTTTCACAGCAAACAAATGCTTTTGGAAAAGACTGGGAAAAAAAAGATTTGGCTATTGTGGAATCATATTGATATCTCTTTATATAAATGTATGTGTACACGTGTGCATGTCTATATTGTCCCATTTTTCTGACTTATTTTTCCCACTGGGTAATTCAGAGAAAGCTTTATTAGAATTTGGTGTGCCCTGACTTAGCTCCCACATGAACACTGACACCAGGTTTTTGTACCAGACACAAGAGACAGCAAAGCAGCTAATGAGATCCTTTCTAAGATGCAATTAATTTTCATGTGAGTAATCTCACAGCTCAGTCAAATGAATGCATCTCTGTGTTGATTATATTAATTTATACAGCTTAGATGCCTGCTTTTTCAGATATAGGGAAAGTAGAAAATTTGAAAAGATCAACCACAGTGCATAAGTTATATGTAATCTGTATTCCTATATTCCTATTGTCTGACATTCAGAATAAACCATAACCATAAAATTCTTCAAATCTCCAGATCCTAATTATGTTTAATATTTGATTCTCTAAAATATGCGACAATTGCTAAGCTTATCTGCTCTTAGACAAATTTACTCTCTAAGAAGATTTCATAAAAAGCGATTTAATTCTGGGTCTCTTAAGGATATATACAAAGTGAAAGGAAAGCATTAGATTTTTGGTTTTCCTTCCTCTGGCTCCACTCCTCTGGTTTTACGTTTTGATCCATGGATATTCCACGGGCATTGCTGGGCAGAAATGATGTTATTGTTCCAGCCCTGTCCACCACATGTTTGAGTTCTGATGTGGTGGGAGGGGACAGAGGGTACATACAAAGTAAGAGGTGACTGAATCTAGAGTCACCGAGAAGCTGCGTGTCCCCTTTACCTTCCTTCCCACTCCGGCTGGTTGTAGCTCCAGCAATAGAGTGGAAACAGCATAGGAGTAGATCCTACAAGAGTGGAGGGTGTAAATGACATTACACATCTTATCAAAAGTAGTGTTTATAGGGGCAGAAGAGAAGTCCAGAAATGTGAGTGATTAGCTGAGAATTTATTAGTTTAGTAGAGAAAAAATTTTTAAGCACATGCTGATAAACCCAGCATTCTGGGAAGCTGAGGCAGGGAAGATTGCTAGATTCAAGCTTAGCATAGGCAACTTAGTGACTTAGCAAGACCCTATATCCGAATTTAAAAATTTAGAAAAGGACTAGGAATGTAACTTAGTGTGAGGATCCTGGGTTCAGTCCTCAGTAGCGAAACAAACAAAAACAACAGCCCCCCAACCAAGGGTTTTCATTCCCATTTACATAAGAACCATTATCACCCAGTCATGACACTTGTGAAACAACCTGAACTATCTTACTTCAGAGCTAATTGAAGTTCTGTGATGAATGCAAAACAAATAACCTCCCCAGAAATATCCTGGTAATACATTCCACAGGGGTTTTTTCTTGCATTGTAATAAAAAAACACTGTCAAAGTCAAATAAATTGATGAAAAGTCAGATAAACTTGATGAATCATTGAGCACAATTATACAGACATGTGAAATGCAAAGCTAATTCCCAGGTAAAGGAGAGCATTGTTACTTTGGACTCACTGATCAGAAGAGACTTACTTTACCTTAGGTTTGTGTAGAAGCAAAGCCCAAGACCATTTTGTACAGGTTCAGTATCCATCACTTATCCACAGTTTCTGTTACCCTAAGTCAACTGTGTTCTGAAAATATTAACTGGCTAATTCTTGACATAAGCAATTCAAAATTTTAAAGAACTTTTATTATAATATATTGTCATCATTGTTCTGCTTTGTTAGTTATTGCTATTAATCTCTTACTACAAGCAATGCATAAGGAAATTTTATCAAGGGTGTGTATATAAAGGGTTTGGTACTATGCACAGTTTTAGGCATCCACTGAGGGTCTTCAAAGTTATTCTCTAAGGAGGAGGAGCAGGTATCGCAGTTGCCTTGGGAACGTAATTGTAGGGAATAGGAGTGAGGAACAAAAGAAGAGAAACCAGGATTGGATAACCAAGTGAAAGGAAGCCAGAGCTGGCTGTGGTGGTGCACACTGTAATCCCAAAACTGGGGAGACTGAGGCAGGGGGACTGCTCGGAGTTCGAGGCCAGCCTGGGCTACAAAGTGAGCTCAAGGCCAGCCTCAACTGTATAGTGAGACCTTGTCTCAAAGAGACAGGGAGAGAGAAAGAAAGAAAGAAAGAAAGAAAGAAAGAAAGAAAGAAAGAAAGGAGGGAGGGAGGGAGGGAGGGAGGGAGGGAGGAAGGAAGGAAGGAAGGAAGGAAGGAAGGAAGGAAGGAAGGAAGGAAGGAAGGAAGGAAGCCTTTTCCAGTTGACTGTAGACAACTGGTGCTTGTGGCTGCAGGAGATTTTGAGGAACCCAGCAGATGTACTTGGGAGCTGTCAGCAGATGAGGCCAGATGAAGTGTGTTTTTCATTGGCTCTCACTCTACACTAGTCAAGGGTGAATTCATGGGCATTTGCTCCATGAGGCTTCTAAGTTGTGCAAGTGTGAGAGACATTAGTACTACAAATGCCTTAAGCTAAGTGTCAGACAGTGGAAGTGAACTCCTACTCCAACTGCTAGAGCTGCTGGTCAAAGGTTTGGGACTGCTAACTGTAGCAGCTTTGGTTAGACAAGAGGTAGGAGTGAGGGGATTTAAGTCTGCGCAGGTATTTGTATTGAAACAATACAACACCTCTAAAAATTAAAGCAAACAAAGCCTTTTCACCGTGAATAAAGTCAGTACCCAAAGCAATACTGAGATATCCTATGGAGGATGTTTGATAAACAGAAAGTATAAAAAGTAGATGTGGAGTGAAAAGAATCTACACTTTCCAACAGTGTAAACTTGAACAAATGAATTTAGATTTTACTGACTCTCCGTTTGCTATCTCCAAGAGTCGGGGTAAGTAATATGCTCCTCATGGGATTATTGAATGCTAAATGGCATGAGGAATGTACAAGCATGGTTAGCATTTTGAAAAATAGGTTCTCATAATAATAATAATTCTCAGCCATCCATCAAAGATGGCAGAAGGGCAATGTGGAGCGGCCCTCCATTGTTAGTGGATGTAGATTTTGTTTGCCCAGGACCAGGAGGAAGAGAGAGAACAAAGGAGGCAACAGCTGGTGGGAGCCAGTTGAGGAGCTTTTCTGGGCCCTGGGGGACTGCAGACTGTGCAGAACAATCAAAGCCAAGTTGGGAGCTGGGGGTCAGATGTCACACTGAGGTCAAAGGTCAAGTGTGAGGACTTCTGGTGAAAAGCTAGGGAACAAAATGCTCAGAGGCTGGAGCTCCAATCCCTGCCAAGGGTCAAAGACAGGCAAATGTTCCTGCCGGCAGACATGCTGCTCCATTAGAGAGCTGAGCATGGATTCCCTGCCACCCAGAAAATGAATAGCTACTTTCCTAGGCATGGTCAGCCAGCTGTCTAGGAGATCAAAGGCACATGCCCCGCAAATGATCAAATCCTGCAACAATTAGCAGGACATTTCCAATAAAATTATCACACATTGAATCCTCGAAATCATTTTCTATTCCCAGAGATGCACACTACTTAGAGCTCTGGCTTAATTTACAAGTATGATTAGTTTTCACAATTTCCTTTGAATTTCCTGCATCTTTCTGTCCTCATCCTACATCTTTAAATTGGTTTTATGATCAGAATTCACTGAAAAGAAGCTTCTTCATCCCCATATCTCTCAATGTCCTATGTCTTAAAAAGCTTTATTTTGTTCCATCATTTATGTATTACATCTGTCTCTACATCCACTCATTCAACCATTCAGTGAACGAGTCATTTCACCATTGAACCAGATTTTTTTTTCTTTTTGCAACAAGGTCTTGCTACGCAGTTCAGTCTGGCCTTGAACTCATGCTCTAGCCCAGGCTGGCCTTAAACTCACAGCAATCCTCCTGTCTCCGCCTCCTGAGTGCTGGGATTACAGGTGTGTGCCACTATACCCAGTTACCATAAAATATTGATCATCTATCTCCCACATTACTGTCCCAGTGGCTTGTCAGAGTAAAATGAGAAAACATGCATACTAATATCTGGCAAATAACATACACTCAGTACAGGGCCTGAACTGTTCCCTATTTTTATTTCTATATTGTCAGTAGTTTATATATAACATACAAAGAAATGTGTGAGGAGATATCTCATATATCACTAAATTTGTTTAAAAGATTCTAATGTTGTTTAAAAGCTAATTATTTTGATGACCTTTTCATTTGTTTAATTGCTATTTGATGTCTTAGAGAGATTTTTTGTCCTAGTTTTTGCCCATTTTGCTAATTGGACTGTTAACTACTCACCATTAATTTTTTTTTTTTAAATAAAAGTACAAAAACATATTGACAAACAGACACCAATTAGCATAAAAAATAGTACAATCACAACTAATCTATAGACAAGGTGATATGGTCTCAACAGTGGTTATTGCTTTATCCATTGATATCTTCGAAGTGTAAATATATAAACCTATATACAGACATGCAAATTTAGTCAGACAATTAATCCTCTCAACAACAGAAAAAACACAAAAACCAAAAATCCAAAGACAAAAAACAAAACAGGCAAACATCAACAACAGCAACAACAACAACAACAA
>PVLD010027847.1:0-20191 GCA_004027595.1 Dinomys branickii
GAAGATTAATTGTATGACTAAATTTGCGTGTCTGTATATGGGTTCATATATTTACACTTCGAAGATATCAATGGATAAAGCAATGACCACTGTTGGGACCATGTCACCTTGTCTGTAGATTAGTTGTGACTGTACTGTTTTTTGTGCTAACTGGTGTCTGTTTGTTCGTATGTTTTTGTACTTTTATTTTTTTTAAATATAAATAAATAAATAAATAAAAATAAAAAATAAAAAATAAAATAAAATCACTTCTTCCCTTACTCTTCCTGGCTTTTGATAACGACCATTCTACTCTCAACTTCTATAGCATCATCTTTTTCTTTTTATCTTTCCTGTGAGTCTTTGTAGTTTTAGATTTCACATGAGGTCATGCAGTTACTTGTCTTTCGGCACCTGGCACATCTCACGTGAGGTAATAATCATCGTTTCAGCCGTGTTATCATTAATGATAGTGTTTCAATAGTGTTATCGTTCCTTCTTTTTATGACTAAATAACGTTCTGTTGTGTGTATTGTGTGTTACATTTTATTTATTCATCACTTGATGGTTACTTAGTTGTTCCATTTCTTGGCTGTTTTAAATAGTCGTACAATAAACACATAAGTTTATTGCAGGCATTTCTTTATACTGGTTTTATTTTCTTTGGATATATACCCAGCAGTGAGATTGCTAGATCATATGGTAATTCTATTTTTAGTATTTTCAGAACCTATTTCCATATGCACTGGTTTCCGTAATGGCTTCCTAATTTACATTTCCCTCAGCCATGTGCAGCGGTTCCCATTCCTCTGTTTTCTTGCTGGCATTTGTTGTCTTTTGTCTTTTTGATAATAGCTGTTCTTACTGGAATGAGGTGGATGTTCCTTGCTGTTTATGTTGGTGCGGATTGAACCCAGTGCCTCACACAGGCTTGGCAAGCACCTCACAGCTGAGCTACACCAGCCCCTCCCCCTCTGTATGGTTTTGATTTGCCTTTTTTTCTAACTTGAAATTTTATTTTGGATTTTTTTTTTTAAAGTAAAAAAAAATGATACAGAATTTCAAAATAAGATGATAGGAAATTAACAATGGTGATTATATTGCATATTGTTATCTTCAAAGTAATTGTTCAGATTACCAGATATAGGCATGAACAATTGATCAAACAATGTAAGCACTAACTGTTCTTTTCAATGAACTAATAGAAATTAGTAGTACCATTAGCTATCGTATGCGTATGTATATATATATGTATATATATATTTTTTCTCTTCCTTCTTTCCTCCTTTACCCCATCCCAGTTGTTCTTAACTTTCAAGCAGTTTCTTTCCCTTTCACAATATCTGCTGTACCTTTTGGATGTTATTTACTCTTAAGTTTCTTACACTATGGAGACAATACGATTTTTTTTTTTTTTGTGGTACTGGGGATCGAACTCAGGACCCTGCACTTGCTAGGCAAGCGCTTAATCCACTGAGCTATATCCCCAGCCCCAACAATACGATGTTTACACACATGAATCTGACTTACTTCACTTATGAGTGTAGTCTCTAATTGCATCAATTTACTCATAAAAGCCTCGCGTTTGTCTTTATAGCTGAGTAGTACTCCATTGTGTAAAAATGCCACATCTTTCCGTCCATTCCTTGCTTGAAGGGCATTTGGGTTGTTTCCAGATTCAGCTATGACAAGTTGTGCTGTCATCAACATGGGTGCACATATATCACTGTGCTGTGATTTTTTAATTCTCCTGGAAAAATACCCAGAAGGGGAATAGCTGGGTTGAATGTAACCTCTAATCCTAGATTTTTGAGGAATCTTGATACTGATTTCCGCAGTGGTTGTACCACCAGTCTACACTCTCACCAATAGTGCAGAAGCATTCCTTTTTCCCCACAGCCCCTCCAGTATTTGTTATTGGTTGATTTCTTAATGATAGCCATTCTCTCTGGGGTGAGATGGAATCTGAGCATTGTTTTAATTTGCATTTCTCGAATGACCAACGATGTTGAACATTTTTTCATATATTTATTTTCCATTTGTATTTCTTCATCTGAGAAGTGTATATTCATCTCAGAGGCCCATTTTTGTACTGGGTCTTTGAATTTTGGAGGCCTGATTTTTAAAAATTCTTTGTATGTTCTAGATAGAAGTCTTTTGTCTGAGGGAGAGTTGGCTAAAATTTTTTTCCCAATTCATGGGTTTTCTTTTCACTTCCCGATGATTAGTGATACTGAGCATTTTTTCCTATATCTGTCAGCTATTTGTGTGTCTTCTATTGAGAATATCTATTTAGGGTGATTATCCTTTTTTGTGGTAGTAGTTGTTGGAGGTTGAGAGTTGAACCTAGGGTCTTTGTATCCTGCTAATGAGCTGAATGCCCTCTTTTGTCCAGATGTTAGCTTTCAAATATTTTCTCCAATTCTGTAGGTTGTCATTTCCTTTATTCCTGTGTAGAAGCTTTTTAGTTTGATGTATTTACCTGTTTTTGTCTGTTTTGTGCTTTGCGCATGTCCAAAAAAGAATCACCCATTTTGGTGTCCTAAAGCATTTCCCACATGTTTTCTTGTAGTCTCTTCATAGATTCAGGTTAAAATGGATTAAACCTTTACTCACTGATATTTGTAATGGGGCTCTAGTTTCATTCTTCTGAGCATTAGACATGACGTGCCCTGCACTATTTATTAGGAATTCTGCTTTTCTCCAATTGTGTTCTTAGCACCATCAGTAAAAATTATTTGACTATGGATGAGTGGGTTTAGGTTCTCTGTTCTGTTGGTCTCTACGTGTCAACCTTTGTGCTGGTGCCTTGCTGTTTTGATGATTACAGCTTTGTAATGTACTTAGCTGTAATATACCTGTTACTTTGTTCCTTTGTCAAGTTTGCTTGAGCGATATGAGTGTTTTGTTTGCATAGAAATTTCAGGATTGTTCTTGAGTTCTATGAAGAATGTCATTGGTCTTTCATTGGGATTGCACTCACTCTGCAGATTGCTATGAGTAGTGTGGCTGTTTTAACAGTATTTATTTGTTCAGTCTGTGGACCATGATTTGATTTTCATTTTTATGTATGCAAGTGACCTCTTCAAATCAGTGCTTTGTAGGTCTCATTTTAGAGATCTTTTACGTTGATTGAATTTATTCCTAGGGTTTGTTTTTGTTTTTGTTTTTCCCCTCGGGCTGGCGATATAGCTCAGTGGCACAAATGCCTGCCTGGCAAGTGCGAGGTCCTGAGTTTGATTCCAAAAAGAGAATAAGGGTCTTACTCTTTTTTTTTTTTTTGGAACTGTCATAAAGGATATTGCTTTCTTCATTTTTATTTTAGATAAGCAGCTACTGACATATACCAAAACTGCAGACTTTTATGTGTTGACTTTTATATCCTGAATTTTTATTAAATTATTAGTTATAATATTTTTGGTGATGTCTTTGGCATTCTCTCTATATAAAGATCATGTCACCTGCAAACAGTGATAATCTGATGTCCTCTTTTCTGGTTTGGATGCCCGTTCTTTTTCTTGTGTAATGACTCTGGTTAGGACTTCTGTGTTGAGCAAAAAGTGCTGAAAGTGGCATCCTTGTTTCAGATCTTTAAAAGCTTTCAGTCCAGTATAATGTTAGCTGTTGGTTTATTGTATATGGCCTTTGTTACACTGAGATATATTTCTTGAAAACATTGTTCAGTGCTTGCGCTTTTTGTCTGGTTTAGTTTGGTTTGGTTTTCTGAGTGCGTCTTGCTGTGTAGTTCAGGCTAGTCTCGAACTCACTATGTAACCCAGACTGGCCTCAAACTCTTGGTGGTCCTCTTGTCTCAGCCTCGTGAGCTCATGGGAGGGCTTAGAAAACTTAAGGGGATGAGTGCCTTTGAAAGGGCCATGGGACCAGCTTGTGCTTGTTTCTTCCTGACCACGAAGCAGGGGCCTTGCTCCACCATATTCTTCCCAGTAACCGAGCAGCAGGGCCAGTAATCATGGACGGACACTTCTGTGCCCACAAGCCCGTCTTTCCTTTAAACATTGATCATCAGAGGTGTTGCCGTGACAGTGGATGCAAACAGCTACAGGTGGTACAGTTTAATGCTTCTTTTTCTTTGTTGATTTCCTGTCTGGATAATCTGAATTCAAGAAAAGCGAGAACTTGGCCATTTGTCAGCTTCTTTTGTGCTGTAAGGTGGTGGCAGCCCCTTCCCAGCTCCCTGTGAGCATTTTTAATGTTTTCTCTGCATCACAGGTGAAGCTGGTGGCAGTGTTTGCCCTTGAGAAAAGAAGGTTAACGGTCTCTTGCTGGGTGCTGTGTGTCTCTTACCCTGGATTCTGATTCTTGCGGGGCATCTCTCTGCTGCTGTGGCGCTGCTTGAGGGAAGGCAGCAGGCCCCTGAGCCATGGTTTCCTGGTCAGAGGGGCCCTGGGCACTGTGTGCGTAGAGTACAAGTACAGTAAGGGTTCAACGCTCAGCTCGTTCCTGATACTTTGAAAGGTGGAGTAAATATTTATGGAATGATTGAGGAATAAGATGGCCTTTGTATGTGCTGTTTAGAAATTGAATTTCCAGATTTAAAAAACAGCTCTTTTCAAAAGTCTGATTTAATGATTTCTAGATTTTTTTTTTTTTGTCTTTTTGAGACAGAGTCTTGCTATGCAGTTCAGGCTCACTTGGTAGGCCAGGCTGGTCTCTAACTCACCATGATCCTCCTGCTTCAGCCTCCCAAGTGCTGGGATTGCAGCCGTGCACCACCCCACCTGGACAATGATTTCTAGAATTAAAAATCCTACCATGACTAAGAAGATTTGATTATGTTAATCATTATTGCTCAAATTATGTTCATGGAATTGAATTGTTCTTGCATTTTTGAGGGGGTGGTAATATTGTTTACTTGAGAACTTCAGAACATCAATAACAAATTATTACATTTATTGAGTGCTGGGGATGAGAGCAGGGTCTTATGTATATTACCCAGGTGCTTTACCTCTGAGCTACACGCCTGGCCCAATTATTATGTTAAAAATTTTTTTAAAGAAAAATCAAACTGGGCTATCATTGAAAAAGTAAACTTATGGTATTTTTGAGATATTTATAAATAGAGTAGATTAAAATAAATTGTTTTCAAATGCCTTAATTTTTAGTGAACAAAGGTGAAAAGAGATTTTTTAAAAAACTAAATGTGTCTTTTCCAGATCAAATTTTCGCCAATAGCTAAAAAGTTGTTTGTGGTAACTGCAGTGAGTGCTATATCTGTGATTTTCCTGGCCCATCATTTTAAAAGAAGACGTGGGAAGAAGAAAGGAAAAACATTTCCATGGGAGCCAGAGCATCTCCTGCTCGAATATGCTAGAAGGGCAGCCTCGGACAAAGGTATGTGGAAACCTTCAAGTTAAGTCCACAAAAGAGATTGTATGTGTAAATCATGGCTGGAGTATGTGGTTTCAGAGTTTTAGTCTCGAAAACTTTGTTCCTTGTTTAATTTGCATGTACTGGAGAACATTTAAGAAGCCACATGTGGTGCATGCCTGTGACCCAGCACTCTGAGAAGCTGAGGGAGGAGGGTCATCTGGGCAGTTTAACGAGTTAGCAAGGGTCTGTCTCAAAATAACAAATAAAGAAGGGTATGGGGAAGCTCACTGTGAAGGCCCTGGGTTCAGTCCCTGCTACTGCAAAAAGAAACCAATACCAAAACCAAGAACCGTAACAGACACATTTTGGAAAGATTAGCACGTAACAAATAAGTCCAGAAAAAATAGTTTGAAATTATGCTGGGAAATAACTCCTGATACTTTACACACACACATGCGCACTCATACACACACACACACAGAATTTTTTTGTGTGTTTTAAAAGTTTCATTGGCACGTTTCAGACATACACGCTGACATCCACATAGGGCTCCGTCACGTGGCAGGTCTTGCTGCTGTTTGCCCTCCTTCCCTCCCTTCCCTTCCACCACTCTTCCCTCCTTATTTCAGAAGCTCTGTTTCCAGTTTTTCCTTCTGTTTTCTTTCTTGCCCCTTCTTTCCTTTGCTCCCCACTCCCCTCTCCCTCCCATTTAAACATTTTATTTCCATGTGACAATATCTGTTATACATTTTGGTCCTTATTTATAGTTTTGGTTTCTCATACCAAAGAGACAGTGTTGTATTTCAATGTGTGTCCTATTTATTTGACTATAGAATATGGTCTCAAGGTGCAACTGTTGCTTTATATTTATGTTTAAATATCATATTGAAATAAATTCCATATTTGAATCACTTTGATATATTAATCATACTGAATAAAATTTGATACATGGAAATAAATTTATATATATGTATATATATATGTTTCTCTTTTTTTGAGACAGAGTATTGCTATGTAGTTCAGGATGGCCTTGAACTCACTGTGTAGGTCAGACTGGCCTCAAACTCGTGGATGTCCTCCTGCCTCAGCCTCCTTAATACTGCAATTACAGGTGTGCACCTTCATGCCTAGCTTTGTTATTTGTGTATTTAAAGTAAGATTTTGGTCCCATATTTTATAACCTGCTTTTAGTGTATTTGACAAATACAAGAAGGTCTTCTCAGGTCAATAAATACGTATCTGTGCTTTTTTTTTTTTTTTTTTTTGTCTCTTTGAGACAGGGCTTCACTGTGCAGTTCAGGCTGGCCTTGAACTCACTTTGTAGTCCAGGCTGGACTTGAACTCACATTGATCCTCCTGTCTCAGCCTCCTGAGTGCTGGGATTACAGGCATGCACCACCATGCCTGACCTCTATGTGCTACCATTTTTAATATGGAATTAGTGTTAAATTTGTACACTTGTACATATGTAGCTCTGGGGGGGGTACGTGTATAATTTCAGCACCCGGGAGGTTAAGGCAGGAGGATCACTGTGAATTCAAGGCCAGCCTCGGCTACATAGTGAGTTTAAGACAAGCCTGAACTATAGAACAAAACCCTGTCTCAGCAAAACAAAAAGGCCAGATATTCTTCTAGGACATTAGATAGTAAGAAAATAGACAAATACATGCAAAACAAGAAAAACACAAATATCCTAAATAAAACAAACGGAAATCGTTAAATAAATTAGGCAATGAAGCCACCACACTTGGCTGAATTTCTAGCCTTTTAACGGGTTTGTTTGGGAGGCTGAGGCAAGAGGATTGCTGTAAGTTTGAGGCCAACCTATGCTACATAATGAGTTCAAGGCCAGCCTGAACTACATAGCAAGAACCTGTCTCAGAAAAAGGGAGGAGGCAGAAAAAAAGGGGGCTGTAAGTTTTGTTAGAGATACCTATTGCTGAATTTTAGCAATAAAAATAACTTTGTAAGCCTGCTAGGTAGTTTATTGCCCCCCTGCCTGTTACCGAGGATTAAATCCAGTGCTTTCCACAGAGCTATATCCCCAAACCTTTTCCTTTTTTATTTTGAGATGGGGTCTTGCAGTTTGCGCAGGCTGGCCTGGAACACCATTCTCCTACCTCAGTCTCCCAAGTGTCCCTCACTGCAGGTGTGTGCTGCTGTGCCCAACTTCTTTGTTTTTTGTCATTTAATGTATGGTACATTTTGTCACACATTTTTTAAGCTTTCCTCTCCACAGATTTATTGAGCGTAAATTCTATGTAGAAGGTAACCTAGACATGCTAACTCAAAACATGACCATTTCCTACTAAAACCCTGATAGGTTGGTTAACAAGCAGTTTATTCTAAAATAGAGAAACACCCAGTGCACGCCAGGTGAATGGCCGAATCCTGGGGACTGTAACAGTTTTACGGGATAATAACAGGTAGTTGGAGTCCCAGTGATGGGGAGCTGAGGAGCTGCCAGGAAACATGGAGAGGCCGTTCTGTGCACTGCCACCGCAATGCTGGCATGTTTCAAGGTCATAGTGTTCCTGTTACGTGCTTCTGGACACACTGTGGCAGTACCTGTGGGGTCAGAGGTCAGTTTAGCTGCTTGCTGAGCCAGAACAGCTATTACGCCCACACGCTCATCTGAGGGAGTCCAGCGACAACCCAGATTAGTCCTTGTGACCTGCACACAGGACTGCAGCAGTGGACAGAGCCTTTATGGTGTTGTCCAGGTGCTGCTCTAAAGTCCTTTCCACCCTGCTGGCCCCGCCCCCAACCTTTTGTCATTCATTTTTAATCAGTGGCTGCAAAGTGCAGTGAGCATCACAGTCATGGTCACTGTCGTTTACCAATATTTTATTGAGTCTCAGTGAAGTGCTGTGAGTAGTGCTTTAACTTTTATTGCAGTCCTATGAATTATAACTACATTTTATGTTATTCTTCCTATTTTATACATAAGGAAAATTGAAATATATAAAAGTTAAATGACTAGCTGAAGGCCATATAACTGAATTTGAATCCAAGAGGGTGTTAACTGCTTTGTTAAGAAAAACTAAGACATGCTGTCTGCCCTGGAGGAGTGGGTGGGTGGGTAGAGAAAACAATATTAAAAGCTAGATATGCCATGTAGTCCCAGCACTCTGGGAGTCTGGGGCAGGAGGATCCCCAGAGCACAGCCTGGACAGCTTAGAGACTTAGCAATACTCTGTTTCAAAACACACAAAAAAACCCACCTAAAAACAGTGTAATGCGGTGTGGATAAGATTTAGATGTATTTCAGGAAGAGAAGTGCTTACATTTTAAATTTATAATTTGAAAGTTCATGGTTGTCAATATATTTATGTTGATTATAACAGATCATTCCAAACCATTCTGGTTAATAAGGTAATTGCTTTACTCTTCACTGCAGAAGGGAATTTTCAGTGTTAAAAACATGAGATGAGGATTTTAGTGTTATGTTTAATAATCTATGCAATTAAAAGAAGTTATTTTAAAAATTAGAAGCTTCCTGAATGAATGTAATATAAACTTACAGTTTTGTGTGAAATTTTTCACCGGCGTTATTGATGCTGTTAATATGAGTATGTGTTTAACAGGTTCAAGTTGCTCCAGCAGTCGACAGAATCTGACGCTGTCTTTAAGTTCTGCCAAAGACAAAGGGTCTCAGTCCTGTAACTATGCCAATGGAGGACTTCTCAGCAAATACTCAGGTTCTGCACAGAGTTTGGGTTCTGTAAGTAAACAGTATGTTACTATTTTTCTTATGTTTATTTACCTGTTGTTACTTAATAGCTTAAGAGTCGCACACATAACGCTTGGTATGGAAAGAACCTTAGGAAAACATGGTTGAGCCGGGCGTTGGCGCATGCCTGTGATCCCAGCACTCAGGAGGCTGAGGCAGGAGGATCGTTGGCGAGTTTGAGACCAGCCTGGGCTACAGAGTGAGCTCACAGGCAGCCTGAGCTGCGTAGCGAGACCCGGCCTCAAACAGACAGAAGAAAAGAACAGAAAAGAAAGCTTGTGGTTAAGTTTGTTCTTCAGGTGAGTGTCTTCTTGCTGATGGTTCCAGGTGTCTCTGAGTGAGTGCTGGAGTCCGCAGGGTCCTGGATGCGGGAGCACTGCTTCCAGACAGGGTCTGTGTGAGCAGCTCGCTGAGGCAGCCAGACCTACACTCGTCCTGAGGCTGCGTGGGCTCCCCAGCTCCTTCGCAGCTCTCTAGGTAGTGTTAGTGAGCTTGAGGCCTCTCTGCCTCTGCACGGTCTTCCTAGAATATTGACTGACAAGTGAGGAAGGAAGTTCGTATTTGTTTAAAGCTAATGGAGTCTAATTAATTTTAAAAATAAGTACAGAATGCATTTTCCCCTTAGTACAGAACAGGCAAGGCTATATGCAATGAAAAACATTTTCTCCATCCACTCAGGCCTGCTCCTTGGAGATGAATATGAACAGTTTCTTACATATGTTTCCAGAAAGTACAGCACATGCCTCTATCAGCGTGTGTGTTCCCTTCTCCTGCTAGTTTGCGTAATGCCATATTCTGTTATGTACCTTCTGTACTTCACTGGAGTATAGAGCTGCCCATCCTGTAATACCTAAAAATGTGCTTCATCTTTTTCTTTTAGTTAAGGAAATGGGGTCTCAAAAAAGAAATGGCGGTCTCACTCTGTTGCCCAGGCTTGCCCTGAACTCCTGGGTTTAACTGACCCTCCTGTTTCAGCCTCCAGAATAGTTGGGGATGTTACCATACACCACCATGTCCAGCAGAAATATATTAAAATTGTCAAGGCTCTTCCAGGGTAAGAACACTAGATAAAGGTCTGCAGACTTAGGTTCTGTGGAACTGAGCAGAATAATGAAGAATATACCTAGTCTATAATACAGATTTCCTCAGAGTCAACATGGTGCCTATTTAGCATAATCTAAATTGAAAGTTGAAGCTGGTTTTTGTTAGTTTGTTTGTTTGAGACAGGGTCTTGCTGCCTACTTCCTGTTGGCCTTGAACTCACTGTGTAGCACAGGCTGGCCTGTAATTTGCATCCTCCCGCCCCAGCCTCCTGAGTGCTGGGATTCCAGGTGTGCTGCACCAACAGGCCCTGTTTTTTCCCTCTAGGCAGTACCATAGATGGCTATATTAGGGTCATGACAGCAGCGCTACTAAGGGAGGGAACATGGCCCATAAAACTTGGTAACTGGGTCTGAAGGAGGTGGGAAGAGTACAGTGGCTCATGCCTGTTATCCCAGCACTTGAGAGGCTGAAGCAGGGGGATTTCTGCAAGTTGAAGCCTGGCCTGGGCTACATTCAAGGCCAGCCTGAACTACATAGTGAGACCCTCTCTCAAAAACAAAAATAAATAAGAAAGATGTGGGAAGCCATATGTGGAAGGTGACTTCTGTTTTTGCAAAATTATGGAAGCTGGAGTCTCTTTAAGTGAGCCTGAGAGGAGGGGTTTTCCTGTGGGAAGAAGCTGAGGTCCTTTTATGACAGAGTCCCTTTGAGATGCCAGTGGAAAAGCAAAGTGGAATTACCAGTAGCAAATGAAATGTGGTTCTAGGTCTTCCAAAAGAAATTATAGCTGGAATTAAGGGTTTGGTAGTGATCTGCATCGAGGTGGTTGAAATGAGTGGCGTAGTGGGCCATGCTAGGGAAGGCCTTGTATGACAGACACTTTTAATTACCATTTAGCGGAGTCAGCATGGCCAGCAGTTCTAAGACCACAGCCGGGCATGGTGGCACATGCCTGGAATCCCAGCACTCAGGAAGCTGAGGCAGCATTGATATAAATTTGGGGCCAGGTTGGGCTACAAAGTGAGATCCTGTTTTAAAGACCCCCTCAAAAGGGAAAAACGTTCTAAAAGCAGAATACACTAGGTAATACTATAACTGCCTGATTTTTGACACAAAAACCAGTTTATGTTCAAATACTGTTCTACTTGTGTACTTTGAACAGATGGGATTGGAATACTTAGGATCATAGACATCTTAACTTGAATGAAATCAGGATTATGTAAGGTAGAAATCACATGGGTTGTTTTATTAGGAATGGGATTTATATAAATGGTAAATATAAAAGATTACAACACAGTAAGAGAACTTTGAAATAACATCTGTCAATCTTAATTTTAGGTCCAGAGTGTCAATTCTTGTCACAGCTGTGCTTGTGGCAATTCTAACTCCTGGGACAAAGCAGACGAAGATGATGTTAAACTTGTTAATATTCCTGTGACCACTCCTGAGAACCTGTACTTAATGGGTAGGAATACTGTGATAAAATTTTAAATATCATATTTAATTTCAAAGTTAAAAAAGTGAGTTCTAAGAGAAACAGCTGTGATTTTAAATGATTTTTATGTCTGTTGAATCAGGCTGCATAGTACATAATATAATATGAATTGTATTAGTTTTCCTAGAGTACAGTAACAAATTACTGTGAACCTGGCGGTTTCAAACAACAAAAATTTATTCACTCAGACTTCAGGAGGCCAGAACCCTGAGCTCATTATGGCTGAGCTAGAACCGGGTGTCAGTATCTCTTCTTACGTATGTTACCTGTTCTTTGGTAGTGAGGGGAGAAGGCGTGCCTTGCCTCTCCCATGTGTTGGTGCCTGCCACCGTTCCTCATCTTGTGGCCTCATCACTGCATCGTTGTTTTGGTTTTCATAGCACATTCTCCGCTGTGCGTATCCAATCTCCCTGTCCCTCTCTCTTATGAGGACACTGGTAATTGGAAGTAGGGTCCACTAGATAAGTAAAACAATGTGTGGGTAGGAGCTGTGGGGTCATTTGTACACATCACTCATCTCTTATTGCAATTTCCTTTATAAAACTGATGTATGATTGGTGATACATGGTTGACTTCCTGTTATAAAGCTGATAACATGTGGTAGTCTGAGTCATGTTCTGTGCACTTCCCAAGGAAGCAGCTTTTATCTTCACACAAGTCTGCTGTTCTTCCTGTGTTCATCCATAGTAATTGGATAGAGAGATAGTAAGAAAAGAAAGGATGAAGGCTTTGGAGTTAGGATAGAAAGGAGGGTGGATATCGTCTTTTTAATAGAATAATGGGTATAATTGTTTTGTAAAAGCATAAATTTTTAGGATGAAAATTGAAAGGATGTTCTTTGTCACAGAAAATCAACAAGAAGAGCTGGGCATGGTGGTGCATGCTTGTAACCCCAGCACTTAGGAGGCTGAGGCAGGAGGATCATTGCGAGTTTGAGACCAACCTTGGCTACAGAGTGACTCAAGGCTGCCTGAATTGCATAGTAAGACCTTGTCTCAAAAAAAAAGGAAAATCAACAAGAAGGAAAGGCCTACATGACATTCAAAGGTTTCGTTTAGGGTCCTGGATTCTAGAGAGAACTGAAGAAATAATGCCTTTAGAGAAGAGGTATTCTTCACAGACTATTTCCTAAAAGTCTTTTGAGAATGTCTTGATTAGATTTTTTTTTTTTTTTTTTTGAGACAGGGTCTTGCTGTGTAACCCAGGCTGGCCTTGAGCTCGCAGCAGTCTCTGCGCCAGCCTCCCCTTGTGCTGGCAGCATGTGCGCCGCCATGTCCGGCTTGTCTGGATTCTTGAGCAGCTTTTGAAAGACCTTTTCCTTTTATATGTGTACAAAATTTGAAGTTTTAATATATTTTGATTTTGTTTGAAGTACATAATTATTTTGATAAGCCTTTGTTTTTGCACGTGCAGAAAAAAAGAGGTAGTCACTGTTTTATCTCCCATAAAAAGTTTCTCTAAGGAAGGAAATGAAATTCCTGCTCAGACCGTAGCCAGCCCTTTATGAATATCTTGCAGATTTTTAATTCTGACTAACCAATTTATCCATCTAAATCAGCAAAATGAGACAATGGTTTAGAACACCATTTGGGGGAAAACGTTATAAAAACTTTTTTCTTGTTGTTTTTTTGAGACAGGGTCTGATTATGTAGCTCCACCTGGCTTTGAACTCACCTGTTACGTAGCCCAGTCTGTCCTCAAACTCATAGCCACCCTGCCTCAGTCTCAGGAGTGCTGGGATCACAGGATGCACCCTCACACTTGGTAGTAAACAGTTCATTTTGGTAGTAAATAGTTCATTATGCTGCTTTCTGTCAGGTTTACTGTTTCCTTCTGAGAATTTACAAACTTGATAGAAGTTGTAGTTTGTTTTCTGTTTAGAGGGACATTTTGAAATATAATTGTGACTGTAAAAATTAACCATCAGTGTTGAACTTATGATGAATTAATAATGTTCTAAAAAAATTCTACATACCATATGTATTTGAGGGTGTTTGTGTTTGTTTCTTTTTGTTTCTGTTTTTTTTGTCTTTTTGAGACAGGGTGTCACTATGTAGTTCAGGCTGGCCTTGGGCTCACTTTGTAGCCCAGGCTGGCTTTGAACTCTCAAGGATCCTCCTGCCTCAGCCTCCTGAGTGCTAGGATTACAGACTTACAGTTGTGCGCCACCATGCCTGGCTGTGTTTGTTTCTTTTATTTATTTATTTATTTTTGTTTTGGTGTTTTGAGACAGGGTCTCACTATGTAGTTGGTCCTGGGCTGGTCCTGAGCTCACAGTGTAGCTTAAGTTGACCTTAAATTTGAGGTAATCTTCCTGCCTCAGCTTCCTGAATGCTGGGAATTCAGGCCTGCTACATTTGAGTTATTTTTAAAAAATAAGAAAGAAAACATATTGACCATTTTCTCTTGACTTTTGGTAGACTAGAACTGTAGGCCCAGAATATTTTGGAAAAATAAGATTCTACTTAAAGTAATGTGAAATAATGGGTGTAAAATTATTATTTGGCGCCAAAATCACAGGGAGTCTTATGCTGTTGCTGATACTATATGAAAACATGCCAGACTCCAGGGAACTTTATCTTGGCGTTGGTTTCCCTTACCTGTGGTTGTCCTGCCCTCATGTCCTAGGTATGGAATTGTTTGAAGAGGCGCTGCGCCGGTGGGAGCAAGCTCTGACCTTCCGCAGTAGACAGGCTGAAGATGACGCCTGCGGCTCCATCAAGCTCGGCGCAGGAGATGCCATTGCCGAGGAGAGCGTAGATGTAAGGGGCTTTCCTGGAGACCCAGTGCTTACTGGAAGAGTCGAACTATCTTCAGTGTTAGTGCAGCGTCCTTGGTCTCTCTGACACTCAATAGAACTTTTCTTTTTTATCTCCCTTTGGACTGTGCAAAGGAATTATCAGGTGCTTTCTGTTCAGTAGTTACCATTTACCAACTGCCTCACCGCACGACTTTCTGTGTGTGTTCTAGGAAGTTCTTTTCAGTGGTTAGGATTGAAACCAAAGATCACTAAACTTCATCTTCGACCCCCTTCCCCATTTTTGAGACAGGACCTTGCTGCCCAGGCTGGCTTTAAACTTGGTGTCTCCCTGCGTTGGTCTGCCAGGTAGCTGGGGTTCCAGGTGTGTGCCTCTGTGCCCAGACTTAAGAAGTTTTGAAAAACCTGTTTTGTGCTTTGGGTTTGCTTAAGTGTTGTTATATTCATGGAAGTCATGTAGAGGAAGAACTGGGTTAGTCCTGACTAATCATTTTGGCAGACTGCTAATTCTCACTAATTGAGTTTTGGTGGACTAGATCTGTAGGCCCAGAATAGTTCGGGAAATTGAGATTCTACTTAAAATAATGTGAAATAATGATTATTTGGTGCCAAAATAATGGGAATGCATCAGAACCACCTGGAGGGCTCACTGAAGCAGATTTAGAGACCCCACATCCAGGTTTGTAATTTATTAGGATGTGGCAGCCCAAGACAGCTGCATTTCTAAACTCTTCCCAGAGGACAGTGGTGTTGCTGGCCCAGGAGCTTCCTCTGAGAAGCTCTGGGCTAGCCTGGCCCCTTAATTTCCAGATAAACGGAATCCCTAAGACCAGAGTTCATTTTGCCAAAGGCAACCGGAACCCAGATCTCATAACTTCCATTGTGATACTTTCCTACTGCCTAACAGTGGTTTTTTATGTCCTTCTCTTTCCCTGCCTTTCACTTAAACAGTTTCTGCTTAGACTCTTACTCTTGCTATGCATTCATCTCTTTGTAGGACATTATCAGTACTGAATTCATCCATAAACTTGAAGCTCTGCTGCAAAGAGCGTATCGTCTCCAGGAGGAGTTTGAAGCTACCCTGGGGGGATCTGGTCCCGATTCTCTTGCCAATGATACCGGTAAGATGGATTTGTCTGTTTGTTTTTGTGGCTTTTAAAATTTTTATTGGTACATTTTAGATATACATAATGATCACATTCATGGTACAGAACTTGCACCTGTACATGATATGTATTGTGCTGCTGCTTTTTTTTGGCCTCTTTGAGACAGGGTCACACTAGGTAGCTCAGGCTGCCTTCAAACTCCCAGTGATTCTGCTGCCTCAGCCTCCTGAGTGCTGGGATTACAGGTGTGTGCTGCCACACCTGGCTTATATACTGTTACTTTTGTTTCCTATTTTAAAGAGAAACTTCTTCAATGAAATCTTTAAAAAATTTTTGTTATTAATGTATGGCTGCGGTTTGTAATGATTACACATGGGAAGCTGGTGCCTTTGCATAACACATCTTAATTCTCCTCACTTTCCCTTTCAAAGGCTTAAACGAAGGGAATAATTAAAATTGTCCTTCAACTTCCGTAAGTGTCCCCACAGAGTGGAATAAGACAAAATCATATTTTTAAAATCAAAAGTAGTTTAAATTGCCTGGGGATATAATTCAGTGGCACAAGCGCCCACCTGGCAAGCACAAGGTCCTGAGTTCGATCCCCAGCACTGCCAAAAAAAAAAAAAGTTTACATCTAGCTGAATGTAGTGGCCTCAACCTATAACCCTAGCTGTATGAGGGAAGCCAAGACAAGAGGATCACAAGTCTGAGGCTAACCTGATCAATTTCTCAAGACCCTGTCTCAAAATAAGTCTTTTCTTTTTTTGGCGACAAGGTCTTGTGTCATTCAGGCTGGTCTTGAACTCACTATGTAGCCCAGGCTGGCCTTGAACTTGGGGCACTTCTCCTGCCTCAGCCTCCTGAGTGTACCACTACACTCAACATACTTTCTGTTAACTTTGATCTTTGCTTTCTCATAATATTATTGTCACCAACTATTATTTATGTTACAAATATTTTTAATAGTTTCTGTCATTATGCATAGGCATAATACTTTGGTGTATCTAGGAGTTTTCAGACCAGAGGAAAAAAGGTTGGTAATATTCATGTCAAAAAATATGCAGTCCCAGCACTCAGGAGGCTGAGATAGGAGCATTTGACATTTGAGGTCAACTTGGGCTACATAGAAAGTTTACAACCAGTCTGGGGTACATAGCAAAACTTTGTCTCAAAAAAAGAAAAGAAAAAAATATATAATTAAAAATTTTATTTTTCTATAATTTCTTTTAAAATTTTCATTAGAATAAAAAACAAGAATTTTAAAAGAAATGTGCAATGAGCATTTGGAAAAAAACAGGAAAGTGGCAGGGAAAGGCACAGAGAAAAAAAAGTAGGAAAAATTGAGATGCCAGGAGGGAGCGAGAGAGGGCCAGAGGTTCCCCATGTGTTCCTCGTGGAGTGCTCTGCCTGCGTCATGCTGATCTCCGTGTGGGTCCCTCAGCCTCGTGCTGAAGAGCACAAGGAGCTCTTGCTTCTTTAGTCTTGGGAGGTGAGTGTGGGATTGGGTTCTGTTGCGCATGCCTAGGATTTCTTTTCTTCTGTGACCTCTCAGAGATTGGCACTGTCCATCTCTGGTTTTTCAGGATATAGAGGTTTCTTGGCTGCTACCCCAGAGCCTCTGCTTAGTTTCACATTGCTTCTGGACAAGAACGTCTCTGTGCCAAGGGCTCCAGGTTATTTCTGAGGAAATCGCCCTCAATTTGGAACACCAGTAGATAGGAGTTTTAGAATGGGACCTGTATGCAGCACAGACGTGTGGTTAGCCCAGGTGTGGATGAGTTCCTGCCCTGGCTGCCTCTTACTCTCCTGTGGTCCCCGGCCACCAGCCACTTGCTCTTCCTGCAGCCTCATGGTGCCTCAGCCTCCGACTGCCCGGAGGATCCCAGAGATATAAAGCTGTTCTGTTTCTTCCTTCTCAGAATTGTTTTGGTATTGCAGGTTTCCATGTTTGACCTTTTGCATGGAAGAAGCTGACTCTGGCCAAGATTCTAGTGCAGGAGTAGCTGTATTGTATCTGTTTCTTGATGTTAGTCAAAGTGGCTTAAAACTCAGTTAACTTCTCATTCCCTATACCCAAATTAATTTTACACATTTATAGTTCTGAGAGGCAGCTTATAGTTAGTAGTCCTGAGTCAAGGGAGCCTAACTGATGCCTTAAGAGGCTCAGGGTTGAATTTAAACTAAGTATTGAAGTGGGCATGCTGGCGCATGCAGGCTGAGGCAGGAGGATCACTGTGAGTTCAAGACCAGCTGAACTGCATAGTGAGACCCTGTCTCAAAACAACAACAAAAGTATTGATCTCAGTAAATACTTTCTTGCTTTGAAATCTGCTTTGTCTTATTTGATGAAATTAAATTTTTTTCTCTTGAGCTTGATTGACTGCCAGATAGTTTATTACACATTAAAATTATGCTTGAAAAAGCCAGACATGTTGGCATATTCCTGTAATCCCAGCACTCAGGAGGCTGAGGTAGAAGGATCACTGCAAGTTCAATGCCAGCATGGGCTACACAGTGGATTCAAGGGTAGTTTGGGCTACTACAAAGCAAGGCCTTTTCTTTAAAAAAAAAGAATTTAAGAGAGTTAGGTTTTAAGAAAGGAATTCTTCCCATAAAATGTAAACATCCCATGCTTTATAATTCATTTTGTTACCCTGTTACTTGCTGGCATTTCCTTAACCATCCTGAATTAATGAGTGATTGTTAGATATATTTCTACGCTCTTGTGCACCACAACTCTACTCCTGGCCTAACCAGTAATCGTTTGTTCCATTCCTCCTCTTGTCATCAACCGCAAGTAAATGAAAACTTGTTAGTTTTCCAGTAAGGAGCGATCATTTCCCTCCCTGGCTGCCAAGGCCCTGTTGGGTGTAAGAAGTTAGCGTCACTAGAGGGCAGCACATTTCTGTCTGACCTCAGAGCCGGGACTTGAGCTAGCCCAAGTCCCCCTCTTGGGACTTGCCCTCCAGGGCTCCTGTTCCTTCACGTTCCCACACAGCTTTCATTTTCATCCTGGGGATTCATTTGAATTTTGTCATTTGAGTTATAGTAGTAAAATATACTTGCATTGATGGAAGCAAGATATTTTGACCATGTTTAAACTCAATTATTTGGGAAAATAAAGATGGCTCTTAAATCTACTTTTCCCCTGTACTAGAAAAATAGATAATATCCGGAAGGTTTGCGAAAGTGATTGTTCTAGATGTAGGTAAGAGTGTTGACTTTCCTTGATCCCTGATCTTGCCATGCGTGGGAGAAAACAGACCGATACAGTAGTGGCTCTGTTCGCTTGTGTCAGGTGTCCCGTCCTTTGGTGATTCCTGTTGATTCTGCCTCCGGGGCCGTGCTCCCATCACTGTCCCTTGTCTGCGTGCCTGGTGTGGATCTGCGCTCGGCGCCCTGGCCTCCCGCTTGGGCTCCTGCAGGCCTTCTCTCTGCTGCGTCTGCACCTGTCCCAGAGCTGCAGTTGCATTCTTGGCAAACAACTCTCAATTTGCAACTCCCAAAGAGGAGACTAACTGTCTGACCTTTTTATTTTTATTTTATTTTATTTTATTTTATTTTATTTTATTTTTTTCTGATTTGCCCACACTCTAGCCAAGTAGAACAAGATCTCTTCCCGAACTGAAATTTTTTCCTTAAGAGTGTAGTTGTGTAATCAACTCTGGGTGTTTAGTAAGTTTTCCTCTGGTTCTGCTGGTGCTGTTCCCTTGCCTGGCACAGCACACTCTGCACTTTTGCTTTCTTTTTTTTTTTTCTTTTATTTTAAAAGTATAAGAACAAAAACATTAACAAACAGACACAAAGTAGCATAAGAATAGTACAATCAAAACTGAGTTACAGATAAGGTGACAGGGAATCAACAATGGTTGTTGTATTACATACTGATAACTTCTAAGTGTATATTTAGGAAAACAGATATAGACATGCAAAATTGATCAAACAATTAATCATCAACTATTTTTAAAATGTGAAACCAAAAAGAACTACATCAACAATAACAGAAAAAAAAAAGAAAAAAAATGGAAAGCATTAACAAAGAGACACAAAGTAGCACAACAACAGTATAATCAAAATTGAATTATAGACAAAGCAACAGAAAACCAACAATAGTTGTTGCATTGCATATTGATATCTTCAAAGTGTATGCTCAGGAGAACACATATAGACATACAAGATTGAGCCAACAACCAGTCATCAACTATTTCTTACCATTAAGTGACATAATACAATAGTAGAATCATGTCAGCCATTCTGCACATATGTATATACTTACATACATACATACATTTTTGCCTCTTTTCTCCTTTCCCTTGTCCCATCTGTTTACTTTTGAACAGATTTCCTTCATGTCTCTTAGTTTATATTCCCACCCTCAGGTTCTTATACCAGTGACACAATACATTGCCTGCACATGTACCTCTGATTTATTTCATTTGTGAGTATGGTGTCCAATTCTGACCATTTGCCTACAAAGGCCCCAAATCTGTCCCTCTTTATAGCTGAATAATATTCCATTATATAGAAATGCCACAGTTTTTTAATCCAGTCTTCTGTGGGTGGACATTTGGGTTCCTTCCATAATTTAGCTATTACAAATTGTGCTGCTATAAACATGGGTGCACATATATCAGAGTGATATGATGTTTTCAGATCTTCTGGGAAAATACCCAGAAGGGCAATAGCTGGTTTGAATGGAACCTCTAGACCTAGTTTGCTGAGAAATCTCCAAACTGCTCTCCACA
>PVLD010027848.1:0-20193 GCA_004027595.1 Dinomys branickii
AGTGGAGAGGTAGGAGGCCACAGCCTCGGGGCAGGCATAGAGCTGGGTGTGGTGGGCTGTGTACTGGTTGCTTTGACTCCACCTGCCTCCGGGCGCTGATTAGTGATTAGAAAGGTTGCTGCAGGGTGGAGATTCTGTTTTAGTGGCTGTTGTAACTTCTCATCCTCACACTGGGTTCCACACCTCCTCCTGACTGCCACTGCCTCTTTTCCTGGCTGCGCTTTCTCCACTCCAGTTCTGGACCAGCTCTGCGAACTGCTTTGCTCTGGCCGAGTTGGGAGGCTCCCGTGCCTCTCTAAAACTGAAGCTGTGAGTGTTGGAATGAGGGAGTGGGCCGAGGGTGTGTTTGGAGTGGTGACTCCCTCCTTCTCTGTCTCCTCTTCCTCTGAGTGCGCCATGGCGGCCCTCCAAGCCTTTCCTCCAGAAGAGGTCTTATTTGGTCTTTCTGAGGGTTTCAGTTGTCATTTCAGATCCTTCCTGGGTCCAGGGGACCTATTTCTTTCCTTCCTGTCTTTCTCATGTTGCTATATTCCAGTGTCTGGGTGGTGATCCTCCGGGAGGATCTTTCTCTGCTGCTTTCCCTGTTGCCATCTTTGGTACTTGTTCATTTATTGTTTTCTCCTGTCTCCTGACTTGAGTTTATTTTGTACTTCTTTTTCTGGGTTCTTCTGATAGATATTTTTTTTTTGAGATAGGGTCTCACTATGTAATTCAGACTGTCCTTGAACTTGCTATGTAGCCCAGGCTATACTCTGATCCTCCTGCCTCAACCTCCCAAGTGCTGGGATTAGAAGTGTGAACTGCCACACCTGGGGAGACTAGATTATTAACTTAAAAGTTTTTCTTTTCTAGTTTATTTCAAAAGCTAGATTCTCTGTCATTATGTTGAGTAAAAATAGTTAAAGTAGACATCCTCACTGTTTTATAGCATTTAGTATTATAAATTTTCCTGTCATCAGTTCTTTAAATGTATCTTACAAATTTTTATGTGATGTATTTTTTTTTTTTTTTTTGTCCTTTTCTGAGACAGGATCTTGCTATGCAATTCAGACTGACCTTGAGCTCACCTTATAGCCCAGGCTAGTCTCCAAGTCACAGTGACCCTCCTGCCTCAGCTGGGATTGCAGGCATGTGCCACCACGCCTGGCTATGTGATGTATTTTGATTTTCATTTATTTCTGTGTATTTAAACATTTTTACTTGAGATGTCACCCTTGACTTATGGTTTGTTTAGAAGTATATTGCTTGGCTTCTAAATATTTGAAGATTTTCCTGTCCGTTCTTGTAAGATGGTTAAGGTTTGTTACGTAGGTTAGATTATGCTGTATCTTGGTAGTGGTTCTATGGGCTTTTAAAGAGAATGTGTGTATTCTGGGGCTGTTGGGTGGAATGTTCTGTGGATGCCCTGTTGATTAGATCTTTAATTGTTGTTGTTCAGTTTTGTATCCTTGGGATTTTCTAATAGTTTTTATAGATTGTTAATAGAGCAGTTTTGAAATCTCTACTTATAGTGAAGTTCTCTCTTTTTCTTTTTAGTCCTGTCAGTTTTTTTCTTAACCTGTCTTATAGCTATTTGTTTGGTACTTAGACATTTAGGGTTGTTACATTTTCCTGATAGATGGATGTTTTATCATTGCATAATGTCCCCTTTTGTTTCTTTTAATTTTCTTTATTTTGAATTCTTACATATAAAAATGTGATTTTATTTAATTTTAATTAATTTGAATTTAAATAGGCTCATGTGGCTGATGCCTGCCATATTGACAGTGCAGTTGTGGAAGGTGGAGAAAACTATGACACAAATTTAATTAAAAGGTAAATTTTATGGTAGGAGGTGATTAAATGCAATGGGTGGTAGCGAAAGAGGGACATTGGGGCAAAGGGATTGGGGTATTTGATTTTCAGTTGGATAGTCAGGATCCGAAATCATTAATATGGGGCTGGGGATTTAGCTCAGTGGCACAGCACCTGCCTGGTAAGTGCAAGGTCCTGAGTTTGATTCTCAATACAAAAAAAAAATCACTGAACATACTTGAACAGAGGGTTTGAAGGAGTGAGAGAGTAAGCAATATAGCTATCTTGGGGAAGTGTGTATCAAGCGCTAGCAGGGAGGTAGGTCATTGTAACAACTTGAGGGTTTAGAGCAAACCCTGATTATTCTAGTTGCTATGTTGAAAATAACTTGTAGAAGAGAAGGATACAAGCAAGGAGACTAGTTAGGAGATAGGAACACACAGGAGAGATGATGGTAGACCAAATGGTTAACAGATTTTGGGAAAAATACCAGATAGGTAATTTGGGTGTTTTAAGTTCAAAATGTTATTAGACACATGCAAATAGAAAATAAGGAGATTGTAGTTTTACTCCAGGTATATGGGTTCCTGCCTTGTGGAGCTTATCCTTTACTGGACTAAGGATGATAAACACAATAAATAAGTAAAACATATACCATGTCAGAAGATGGGTGCTGTGGAAATATTGAAGTAGGGAAAGACAGCTAATAGATTGAAAAGCTGAGTTCCTGAGATAGTAACATACTGATTAGTGATAAGGAAGTGGTAGGAAGTAGCTGGGAGAAAAGTAGTTCAGGTAGAGGGAACCGAGGTGTAAAGGTTCCCAGGTGAGAGCGTGACTGATCGGTTAAAAGCACAGAGGCTAAGTTGGCATGGAGTGGCATGAGCAAGGAAAGGAGGGCTAGGCAATGCCAATGAGCAGAGAGGCAACAGTATCTGGGTTGTGGGCCATTTTAAGGCCTCTGTCTTTCATCCTGAGATGGGAAGCTAGTGGGTAGATTAGGAGAAGGAGGCATGATCCAACCTGCAGTTTAGTTGAGCCACTCTGCCTGCAGTGCTAAACCCTAAAGGGGTAAAAGCAGAAGCAGGAGAATTGGTTAGATGGTTAGAGTAATATAAGCAAGAGACTGACGGTCTGTAGTTACAGTGTAGATGTAAGGAGTGATCATATTCTGGATATGTTTTGGGGGTTGCTTTTTAAAATTTTTTATTTTGGGGCTGGTTTTTGCAAAACTGGCTTAATGGTTGGATGTATGATGAGAGAAGTCAGGATTATTCCAAGAGCTACGGCCTTAGCAATTAGATGGCTGGAGTTACATTAACTGAGTTTGGAAAGACTGGAAAAAGCAGGCTTGCTTGAAGAGGGGGTAATCAGGAATTCAGTTTCAGACATGTTAAGTTTATGATGCCTGTTAGACATCTGAGTGTAAGCATTTAGTAGGCAATCTAATTATATTTATGGATGCTGTTTTATGTGTTTAAAAGAAATGATATTAAAACAAATGAACTCACTTTCCTGAAATATGTTATATTTTATTAATATCTTAATTTTTAATATGTTCAATCCTGGCAAAATGAATAATTTGAAGAAAGCAATTGTTTCACCACTTTTTGGCTTTATTGCCAGAAGTGATGGTACTTTCTTAGAGTTAAATAAAGTTGTCATTCCAATTTTAGAGATAGAAATAGAAATATAACTATATAGTCTGAGTGACTTTACTTGCTTTTTATTTTAGGTCCTATTACTGCTGGATTGTGCAAGATTTTAACCCTATTTTTTTGAATTATGATTTAAATATCAAACATCTTAAATTTTATAAAAGGGAAGCATTTTAGTTTTGGAAGTCAGAATGCCAAGGAAAAGGAAAAATCTTGGGGGAAAACCTTTTCGGAAGACTGCAAACCCTAAGGAAGTTGTTGTATCCGGTGTTGCTAGTCATGAGGAGCCAACCACTACTCTTCTTTCTGTGTGTGAGACAGAAATTGATCAGGAAGAACTCTTCACCAGTATCTCAGAGATGTTTTCTGATCTGGATCCTGATGTAGTGTATTTGACGCTTTCTGAATGTGATTTCAAAGGTGAGAAAAAGTTTAGTTTGAACCCTTTACATCTTGAAAGAAGACATGTAAGTTATAACTAATAGCTATATAGAAAAATAACTCTCCTTTTTGTTCACTATTAGGTGTCTGCCCTGGGTGAGGCACCAAATTTGGGATCATGAGGGACATGAAGATAAATAAGGCATAGTTTCTGCTCTTGAGAAATGTATGGTCCTAGATGTAAGATGTAGGTGTAGAGATCATGCTGTGCATCTTATTTTTATCTTTCCTCTTGAGCAGGGAGGAAACAGGTTGGCACGCTTGACATTTTGGGCTGGATAATTCTTTAGGGGAATGGTTCTTCTGTGCATTGTAGAATATTTAGTAGCATGCCTGGCCTTATCCACTAGATGCCAGAAGTTCTACCCCCTATTTGCGATGACCAAAAATATTTCTATATATTATCAGAGGAGCCAAAATTTTACCTGACTGAGAATCAGTGTCCTAGAATATAAGCTCCATGAAGACAGAGATACTAAAATTGCTTTACTTTTACTTCTGTATTTTCAACCCTTAAAATAACAACTCCTAGGAGTTAGTAGCAGCTTGGAAATTGTAATTGTGTGAATAAAAGCTGATTAAGAGCTGAGGCAAGTAGGGTAGTGTGGTTTTAAAAAATTGGCTTTGGAGTCAGGAGACCTGGTTTGGATTTCCAGTTCTGTCACCAATCTAAGTCTCAGTTTTCTAACCTGTTAATGAAAAGTAATAGTATGTATCTTATAGGACTTTATGGTGAGGATTGACTTTTTTTTTTTTTTTTTTTTTTTTTTTTTTTTTTTGTCTTTTTGAGACAGGGTCTCACTGCACTTCAGGCTGGCCTGGAGCTCACTTTGTAGCCCAGGCTGGTCTTGAACTCACAGTGATCTTCTTGCCTCAGCCTCCCAAGTGCTGGGATTACAAGTGTGGGACACCATGCCCTGCGAGGATTGATTTTTATGTCTTTTTTTCTAGTAAAGTCGTCAGTATAGCAACTTATACTAAGTTGTTTAACAGCATGTTTACATATAGAAAATACTAGATAGTGGCCTAGCTGAGTAAATTACATGTTACTGGCCACTGTTAATTTTTTTGTTCGTTTTTTTGGTCATTTTGAAACAGGGTTTCACTATTCAGTTCAGGCTGGCTTTGAACTCACTTTGTAGGGCAGGTTAGCCTCAAACCTGTGGCAGTCCTCCTGCCTCAGCCTCATGAGTGCTGGGATTATAAATGTGTGCTACCACGCCCAGCTTCATGTTTCTTTTTTGAGACAAGGTCTGTTTATGTAGTGCAGGCTTGCCTTGAATTCACTGTATATCCCAGGATGGCCTCAAACTTGTGATGATCCTCACATCTCAGCCTTCAAGTGCTGGGATTACAAGTGTGTGCCACCACATCTGACTTGGCCATTATTAGTATAAGGTAAAATTATTCTGTGTTTGAAAGTTTTGGTCATATGTGATAAAACTTTCATTTCTAGTTGTGTGAGCATGTTTATTCTGGTATGCAGCAAACAAGATTTTTACAGTGCACTGTGATGTTCAGGAGTGATAGAATATAGAATATTGTTAAGTTCCTTCAGCATTTTTTTCCTGTTTTTTATATATTTAAAATTTGTTGCATGTAAATTAACATAGCAATGGGGAGTTATAAACACTTGTTTATAAACATTTGATATTTTGAGTGGTTTGAGTGATAGCATTAATAACATTTCATTCTGTTTTTTAAATTTAATATATGAACTTTTAAAGTTGTTACAATAATCTGTATTTTAGGAGTCTTCTAGTAGTTCTACGAATTACTGTTCTTTAGTTATTTATATCTAAGTTTTTCAAGAATAATTAATATTATAAAGAACATGTTAGTAAAAATAGCCTTTTCTTCCTTTTGGCTTCTTAGTTCCAAAGTTTTACTTTCTGCATCATACCCTAAGAGCAGTTTCAACTCTTGGAAGTGTACTGCTGTGTTGCCCCCCAGTGAGCTGTGCTGATTTGTAACACCACTGGCATTGTGTAAGTGTAGTGCTTTCACCATTGGCCTCTTGAGCACTGGGTGGAATTATTTTAAGATTGTAGTAAGAATAAAATTGCACCTTTTCTTAATTTGTTTTTTTCATAAGGAGATCTTTGAACATTTTTGTACATGACTTCCCCCCCGCCGCCCTGGTACTGGGGATCGAATTCTTAGGAACTTGGGCTTGTCAGGGAGGTGCTTACTCTACTGAGCTATATCCCTAGTACTGTACATGACTTTTTATTACTATTTACATTCTTTTATAAACTATTCATTCTTTTTGGGAGGGGTTGATTTCATAACAATTTTTTTCCAACAATTTGTTTAGGAATTTTCTTTTCATGTGACAGTTCTCTCTCTTGATCTTTTACTTACTTAATGCTGTTTTTCGTTTTATGTATATTAATTTTTTTCAGTTGGTCTTTTCAGGGTTTTCAATCATGCATATTTTTTCATAGAAATACCTCTTCTATTTGCTTGCTTGCTTTTTCATTTTAACCCCCACCCTTTTCCCCTCATTTTTAGGGCTTCTTGCGTTTGTTATATTGCTGTGATCTCCTAAATGGTCTGTCTGCCAGGCTTGCCCTCCCATCCCTCTCTGTGTTTCCTCTTAAGGGTACATTAATTGGGTGCTTACTAGGTGCCAGTCCTTGTGCGCAACACTTTTTCGTGGATTGTCTCATTCAATCCTCACAACAACCTATGAGGAGGTACTTTTATTACCCCATGTTACAAGTGAGAAAAATGGGGCTCAGGGAGATTTGCTAACTTGTTCAAAGCATCATAGCCAGCAAGTAGGAATTTAAATGCTGGTTTCCTGATCCAGACCAGAGCTCTTACCTAATTCTGTGTCACTTACAGATTTATCTTTCTTAAAACAAGACATAACACAGAAGGGCATGATGGTGCATACATGTAATCCCAGCACTCGGGAAGCTGAGGCAGGAGGATTATTGTGAGTTCAACACCAGCCTGGGCTACAAAGTGAGCTCCAGGCCAGCCTGACGTGCATAGCGAGACCCTGTCTCAAAAAGACAAAATAAATAAATAAATAAAACACAAATTTCAAATGTTTGAAAATTATTATTGTCATCATCATTCTTGTGGCGCTCATGATTAAATTCAGGGCCTTATGCATGTCTTCACAGGTACTGTACCATTGAGCTACATCTTCAGCCCTCTAATGCTTGAAAATTCTACTGGCTTGGGCTGGGAATGTAGCTCAGAGGCACAGGAACCTGCCTGGCAGGTGCAAGGTCCTGAGTTTGAGTCTTAGTACCCTCCCCACACACACATACAGATTCTACTGGCTCATTATTATTTGTGTTATAACAGAAAAAGCTCAGCCTTGGAGTGAGACACATCAGTCTTGGCTCTGTCACTCACTGCCTATGTGACATAATGTATTTTCTGAGTTTTGTTTTCTTTGTCTACTTGTTAGGATGATATACCTCATGTATTACTTGAAAATCCAGTGAGGTGATTTGTATAAAGTTGCTAGCCCAAATGCCATGAATGGTGGTTTTCATTCAAATTCCCTTAATAAATAAAATTTGTGTTTCTTAGCGTGACATACAGGAACATTCCCAGTTTAACTCAGTCTCTCTCCAGTTTTATTTTATTCAGATATCTCCATGGCACTGTGTACCCTTCAGCCAACTTCTTTTAATACTTTTAACATACTTTGTATTTTTAAGCTTGGCTTTACCTCTTCCCCTGACTGGCATGTTGCTCTTTAACCCTCAAGTGCCAGTTTACATGTCAGTTTATGTGAAATCTTCCTTGGTTTCCTAAATACTGCGATGGGATTTATATATTATAAAAAATGTACATTATTTAATCTGTACTATGTTGTGAACTATGTTGTACAGAGGTACCTTGGTTCACAAATGCTTTTGTTTGCAAACAGTTTGGTTCACAAACAGAAGCATTTTGGCAAAATTTTGTTTTTGTGTGTGAGCTTAGCATCAAGTGACAGGCAGGACTGCAGGCATCTTTCCTGCATGAACGTGAACATGGTTGTATTTTCCAGAGTGATGGAACGAATTGAGTTTGTGAACCAAGGTACTGCTGTACTGTAATTGTCTTCAGTCTTTACTAAACTGCAAAATCCTTTGAGTCTAGTAAAGACTATGTACAAAATATTCCCGATAGGTAGTACGTGCTCATAAATATTCTCAGTGTGAATTGAGATTCATAGCATGAACCATATATATAAGTTGGTAAGTAGTTGAATAAATGAGCTGGCATTAGGACCTTTGTAAATAACCCTAATACATATAATTACAAATATTTATATATTTACTCAATAAATTAATCAAAGAAGATCTGCTTGATAACTTTTTACTGCTGTCTGAGTGGAAGAACAATGTTGCATGTCTCCCAACAGTGGAACTTTTCGCTGATACAGACTTTGGTGTATTATTAGCAAAATAGTAATTTTTAAAAAATGACTTGAATATTACCAGTTTTCCTGTATTCCATTCAATGCAAAAATCCAGTATTTTTCCTTTTAATGAGGTTATATCTAATTTTTTTCAAGTAAGTTATATCTTTTGTTGTTGTTACTGTTTTTGTTGTGCAGTTGAAAATGCCATGGATTGTCTATTAGAATTATCTGCCACTGATGCCAAGGTGGAAGAATCATCTTCAAAAACCTTTGTTGCTTCTGAGAACCAGCTAAATGCAACAGGAAGTGAAATAATGGAGAAGTGTCCACATGAAGAAGAGAGTGCAGATTCAAAACTGGATTCATTTTGTGATATGCAGCTAACTGAAGACATGGATTCCTTAATAGAGAATGCTTTTGAGACATTGGACTCTTCTGATGACCAAGCATACTCATTTTTGCCTTCACAAGATGTTAATAATATTAATAACCCTAGTCAGTTTATAAATTCATGTTCAAATAGTGTGACTACTATTCTTACTACACAAAATATGGACTTGAACAGTGATGATTTAGAGATTTCTGCCTCTGCATTAAATTCAAAACCATTAACTTCACATTCAGTTTTGAATGAGTCCAAAAGTTTTGTGAAGGATAGCACATTGGCATTGGAGCATAGCTATCCAGGAGATTCTCTTCTCAGTCGTCCTTTAAATTTAGCAAATGACTCTATTGTGGGTTTTGATAATCTCAATCAAAGACAGGAGGTGCTTTTAGATTCCACCTGTGTTGAGGCTCATCTCTCTCAAGCCCCTCCAGATTTGGATACCAGTGAACCTGAGGGTCCTTTAAACCTTGTACAAAATCCAGAGCTTGACTTGGCAGGTACAGGTGGAGAACAGAAATCTATTTCTGTCTCTGATGTTTTTGTACCTTCTGAAGTTTTTAATTTTCAGCCATACAAACATACTGAACTGCCACCAAAGGAGTACTGCCCATTCCTTTGCCCCGTTCCTTTACTGTTTCCTCCTCCTCCTCCTCCTCCTCCTCCTCCTCCTCCTCCTCCACCAATGTGGAATCCCGTGATTCCTGCTTTTGAACTCTTTCAGGGAAACCATAGCTTTTTAGCTCCCATTGTAACCACACCTGCACATTGGAGACCTGTTAACTACACATTTCCATACTCAGTCATTTCTCACACTTCCCCAACAAAAGTATGGAGAAATCATGGGGGAGCAAGTGCTTTTCAAATACAACAGGCTCCTGTTTCTCATTTAAGAAAGAAGACCACGTCTTATGTTGGACTAGTTCTTGTTCTTCTCAGAGGGCTTCCGGGATCAGGAAAATCTTTTTTGGCAAGGTATGAGGTTTTAATTAAGTTTTTAAAAAGTATAATGCGTATGTATGAACAGGTAGATAATGTGTGAATATCCAGAATACTTTGCTTAATAGAGTTGTTTCATAACCTCTGAAGGATTTTTAAAATAACTTCTAGTTTTGTAACTGATAACACTTTTTTCCAACACTTTTTTCCACAAGTTTTTTGAATGCTTTCCTCCCTATTAGACTGAACAGAAGAAAAAGAATCAAAGATGGTTCAAGAATTTGAGCTTGTGAAGTCAACAGACAGCTTTTTGTGGAAGAGAGCTAATTTGAATGCAAGAAAGATGAAATTCAACTTTGATCATGAACTTAAAAAGGCATAATGTATAGAAATGAGGTCTTAAATACATGAATTCTACTGTTAGTTGAAAATTTGGTATATAGTATGTTGTTAAATAAGACTTTTTAGAAATACGTTATTTTTTAAAAAAGCAATATGTTATTTGAAGGAAGAGAGTGTAGGATGAACACTGGTAGTGAGAGAACTTCAAATTTTCAAAGATGTGTTTGTCACAAACATTGTACCCTCAATTATTTTCTCATCTCTACTTAGGTCTGTTTTTTTTGTTAAGGTGGGCTGTGAGTGTCCTCAATCTAGGAATTGTTAGGGTTGGGGTTTGCCTTGTACTTTCAGTGACACTCCTTCAAAAGTGTTGAGGGTGGTGGTTTTAATTCTTTCCCACCCTTCTTAGTCTTTAAATGCCAGGTTTATACTTGACACACTTCACTTAACAGTTCTCTCTCTCTCTCTTCCTCCTTCCCTCAGATTGCTTGCTGTCCTCTATTTTTAGTTAGGTCTTTGATATTTGATCTGGGTATATATAGTTAAAGAGTGTAGATAGAGCTGGGGATGTAGCTCAGCACCACAGTGCCTGCCTGGCAAGCGCGAGGTCTTGAGTTCGATTCTTGGTATCAGAAAAAAAAAGTATGCATAGATACATGCAGAATGTGCTTTGTTAGTTCCTTTTTAGTTGTTTTTTTTGATAGCTTTGTCTAGATTTATCTTCCAGTAAATTTCCACATACTTTGTTGATACATTTATAACCATATTCTCCTGTACAGATATCATAGGCCTTTCTCATTGATTTAATGATGATACTAAAACAATTTAATGCTAAATGTATTACAGTCATGTTGTATTTTGTGAGATTGAAATAAAAGGCAGTACTTTAAAAGGTAATAGAAACTGGGTGTGGTGGCACATGCCTGTAATCTCAACACTGATACAACTTTAAATTGACATAGTTTTCATAAATCAAAATAGACTTGATTTAGGTCAGGTTTTTGTGAGTCAAACTTTTGTTTATAGTATTTCCAGTATTTGAATATTATAATAAAATAATGAATTACAATACTTGAATTTTTATTTCAATTATACATTGACTGTACAGTTTAGAAGAGAGAATTTTGGAAGGAAAATTAATAAAAATAATCACCTTTATCATTCACAGGACTTTGCAAGAAGATAATCCAAATGGAGTTATTCTTAGTACTGATGATTATTTTTATATAAATGGGCAATACCAGTTTGATGTAAAGTACTTAGGAGAAGCACATGAATGGAACCATAATCGTGGTAAGAATGGATAAGAGGTTCTGGGTAATACTAAGAGTAATGTAATGTAAAAATTTACTTCATATTTGTGTTTTGATGTATGCAGTTTTGTTTGTTTGTTTTTTGAATCAGTCTCACTGTGTAGTCCAGGCTAGCCTTGAAGGATTGCTCTAATCCTCCTGCTTTAGCCTCCTGAGTGCTGGGATTATAGACATGCATCACCACACCTAGCTCATGTTTGTGTTTTGAGAGATATAACTTTAAAGAATTTATAATTAACTTTAACTCTTTAAGTATATGTCTTGATTACTTTTTTCTCATTGTTGAGACAAAATACCCAACACCCAAAATGAAGGAAGGAAAGGTTTAATTTAGCTTACAGTTCATGGAGGTTTCAGTCCATACTTGCCTGGCTCAGAGGCAGAGTGGCACATGGCAGAGGGCAAAGTGTTCATGGCAGCAGGACACAGAAGAAAACCACAAAAGCAAAAGGGAGGAATGGCTGCAAGCAACCTTTCTTTTTCTCCCTTACCTTGTAAACAGCCTACCCCCACCCAGGGGCCCTGCAGCTCTCACACAGTCTCCATGCCCTCCTCTTCCATAGGCTCAGGATGTGTACAAAGTAGGCACCCTGGCTTCCTGCTGAATCACTCAGCCAAACCTCTGGATTCCCCAAGTTGACACAATGTATCAACCATAACAGTATATAATACAGATATAACTGGTTAACATTAAATGATTGAGTCATTTCATGGGATTGTTATGAGGATTAAAAGAGTTAATTAAAATTAATTTTTGTAAGATGCTGTATGACACCTTTGAGTTTTATTTAATCAATAGGGAGCTTGTCAGAAGTAATCTAGTTTTCTTCCAGGATCTTAGTAGCTCAAGGAATTGTCTTGTGTGCTCTAGTTCCTGTTTTTTAAAACAGAGTTTCCCTATTAATTCCTGGTCTGCTTAGATTGGTTTAATATTTATAGAGGGTAATGTGAGAGTAAAAGTTGCTCTCTTTATAGTGAATCTGCAGGGAGATATAGGTGAAACTCTAGTTTCTTTTCCTTTCTTTCTCGCTTTTCTGTCTCCCTCTCCCCTTTCCCCTCCCCTACCTCCCTCTCCCCTCCCCATTTCCCTCTTCCTTCTTTAACATGGTTCTGCTGTGTAGTTCAGGCTGGCTTTGAGTCCACTATGTAGCCTAGGCTGGCCTCGAGCACATTGTGATCCTCCTGCCTCAGTCTCCCTAGTGCTGGAATTACAGGTGTGTGCCACCACACTTGGCTAAACCTTAGTTTTTTATTGGTACAACAGTCTGTGTATTGAAGATTTCTTACCCTGAATGTTTAATTAGTTTTAGTTTGAATTTTATATGGGAAGTTCTTTTTTCTTTTTTTACTAGTACATATTTGTAGTAGTGATTACATTCACTGTGGGGAGTTGGTACATTAAGACACCCCACTGGGAGTTCTTATTAAGACACACACAGTTTATTTATTTATTTATTTATTTATTTATTTATTTATTTATTTATTTATTGTCTTTTTGAGACAGGGTCTAGCTATGCAGTTCAGGCTGGTCTTCAGCTCACTTTGTAGCCCAGGCTGGTCTTGAACTCACAACAATCCTGCCTCAGCCTCCCAAGTGCTAGGATTACAGGTGTGCACCACTATGCCTGGCCACATAGGCAATGTTTAACTTGCTTTTATGATAAATGCATCGTGGAGACAGATCTTAAGTTTGCCATTGTTCCATTTTTATGTATTTTTTTTTTGTTTTTGGTACTGGGAATTGACCTCAGGACCTTGAGCTTGCCAGGCAGGCACTGTGCCACTGAGCTGTATCCCTGGCCTGTGTATTCTTTCTTGAACCAAGAATTAAAGAAAGAACTCAGGGATATGAAAACACCAACATAACTGAAATAAAGGAGGCAGTGATGTGGTGATGATCAACTTTGATTTACTGATTACTATCTGTGCATCTGGTGCAATTTATTGCTATTTATAGTAGCAATGATAATATATTAATGGGCAAAACTTTTAAATTGTTTTATTGGTATGTAATTGATGGATCCTAAAACTCACTCATTTAACTGGCTATGGCAGTGCACACCTGTAATCCCAGTACTCTGGAGGCAGAGGCAAGAGGATTGCTGTGAGTTCAAGGACATCCTGAACTACATAGTGAGTTCTAGACCAGCCTGAACTGCATAGCAAGCCCTTGTCTCAAAACAGTCAGTTCACTAATGTAAGTTATTCAGTTTAATGACTTTTTTAGAATTTAACGTTCAGAGCTAGGCATAGTGGCGCATGCCTATAATCCCAGCACTCAGGAGGCTGAGGCAGCAGGATCATTGAGAGTTCCAGGTCAGCCTTGGCTGCAAAGTGAGCTCAAGACCAGCCTGACTGCATAGCAAGACCCTATCTCAAAAAGACAAATGCAAAACAAAAAAAAACAATTTAATGTTCAGGATTGTGCATCTATCACTACAATAAATTTTAGAACATTTTATTACCTCAAAAAGATTCTGTATCTTTTAGCAGTCACTCCTCATTTCTCCTCATCTTATTTCGGTCTCTAAGTTTGTTATTTTGAACATTTTGCATAAACGAAATTGTATGTGATCTTATGTGCTCACCTTCTTTCAGTTCGCATGTGTTTACTAAGGTTTATCCATGTTGCAGCATGTAGTATCAGTATTTCACTCCTCTTTGAAGCTGGTTATACTTCATTATATGACTCTACTGCATTCTGTTCATCTGTTTGTAAGTTGGTTGATGTGTCTTTCCATTTTTTGGCTCTTTTAACAATGCTATTGCAAACATACATACTTGTTTTTGCCTGACCTTTTCAATAATTCCCGGTTTCTTTTCCAAAGCAATTATAACACTTTCCATTTGAACTAATAGTTGTGAAGGTTTCAGCTTCTCTCTCTCTCTTTTTTTTTTTTTTGGCGGTACTGGGGATTGAACTCAGGCCCTTGCGCTTGCCAGGCAAGCACTTACTCCACTGAGCTATATCCCCAGCCCTCAGCTTCTCTATATTACCACCAATACTTATTATCTTCATTTTGATGATAACTATTCTAGTGAGTGTACAGGTATAATTCATTGTGGTTTGATTCACATTTCTGTGGTGCCTAATGATGTTGAGCATCCCGAGTGCTAGGATTATAGGCGTGCACCACACCTGGCTTGCTTATAGCTTTTGGGTATCTGTATGTGGTGTTATTTGCCTTTTTATTATTGAGTTGTAAGAAACTGAGCAGAATTTTTAAAACTTACAAATAATTTCCTTGTAGACTTTACTTGTGGTACATTATTAATTTCTTGAATGGTCTAAATTTTTGAGGAAGGTAGTTTTATAAGAAAATCTCTTACATAAGTAGCATATCATAATGTTTTATTTTAGATCATAATTTTATGTCTGCGCTTTTTGTTTGCTTTTAAATTTTATTTTGGAATGATTTAAGAGTTACAGAAAAGTTGCAAAGATAGAGAGCTTCTGTATACCTTTCATCCATTGTCTTCTAATGTTAACATCTAATGTGTAATGATGGTGGATTTGTCAAAACTAAGAAACTAACATTGGTATATTACTGTTAATTAAACTCCAGACTTCATTTGGATTTTGAGTTTTTCCCTAAAGATCTTCCTTCCCTTCTGTTTTGGTTATTTGAGACAGGGCCTTGCTGTGTAGTTCAGACTGGCCTTGGAACTCACAGTGTATCTCATGCTTGCCTTGAACTCACGGCAGTCCTCCTACTTCATCCTTCAAGTACTGGGATTACACTATGTGCCACCATGCCTGGCACTAAAGCCCTTTCTATTTATATAATCTAATCTAGGATACCATGTTGCCTTTTATCATTACACAGTTTTTCTTTGTTATATAACTAGTATTTATTTGCGTTTATTTTCAACATTTACCTATGCTTTAGTTTTTCATGTTCTCTGAAGTGAGAGTTATGACAGATAGTGAGTATAATTAGTACATATCTATGGTTTTCAAATTTTAAAAATCACTTAAACATAGAAATAATTAAAATGACTCATCGTTTTATATTTTTCAGCAAAAGAAGCATTTGAGAAGAAGATATCGCCAATCATAATTGATAATACAAACCTACAAGCATGGGAAATGAAACCATATGTTGCTTTGGTTTGTACCATAAGTTGTCATAAATTTCTAATACTGAGTTTGGAATCATTGAGTGATAATTTTTACCCAAGTGAATCTCAAGCATTTGAGAATCTCAGAATCTTGGTCTACCTTGAACTCTAGTTTCTCCGGTCTTCAGTGAAATGAGCAAAATGAACAATTAATATAGCTGAGTTTCCCATAATTCTAAATTTATGTAGTTTTAAAATATTGAGTATTAACACTATACTATCTAAGATTGTTTTGTGTTTTGGTATCTTTTATGGAAAGGTAACAGTATCAAAATTTATTGTGAAGCTTGTGTGGCAGTGCTTGCCTATAGTCCCAGCACTTAGGAGGCTGAGACAGGAGGATCGCTGGGAGTTTGAGACCAGTCTGGGTCATGTAATGAGTTCAATACCAGCAAGACTCTATCTCAAAAAAACTCTTTTTTTATTCTTAAATTATTTGAAGTATGTATGTGTACACACACATATATATCTATATCTATCTATATATACATACATATACCTTCTTTTACCCCCTTGATTGTTCTTACTTGGAGAAATTAAAATTTGGTGGTCCCATGGTCCCTTGGATTGCAAGTCCCGTACCTCCAATCCAAGCACTCAAGAGGCTGACACAGGGAGTGATTGCCTCCAGTTTGAGGCCAGACTGGCTTAGATAGTGAGTTTAAGCCCAGTTTGAAGTACATAATGAGACTGACTAAAAAAAACAAAACAATTTGGTGGTCCCTATTACTCAGATTTGAAAAAAAAACTGTTCTGAGAAGTTCTGACTTCTGTAAACTCATTTTGAGTTCCCTCAGCTTTCCATATGCTTTGAAACACCTCATCTGTGGCATTTCTGCTCCTCCTGTGGGCCGGGTGGCCTGGTTACAATTTTCTTGCTCTTTTTCCATCCTCTGCTCCAGTTTTGAGACAGTTGTGCTAAGCTGTGCAGGCAGGACTGGAACTTGTAATCCTCCAGCCTCAGTTTCCCAACAGTGTAGCCAGGATTATACGTGCGCCTCACTGAGCCTGGCTTTCTGCCTCTGTGAGTCAGTCACTTTTTGTGTTCATGCCATTCTGGCCTCTGGTATAGCATGATATATGCTGTTTTTTTATTAGAAGGCCATGAGGGAGGCTTACTTTTCTATAAACTGCAGGTAGGAATTTTAGATTTTATGGACCACATACAATCTGTGTCATCTTCTCTATTTCCTCCCACATCTCTTCCATTTAAAGATAAAGAAGAACTATTCTTAGTTCCCATTCAGAAGGGAACAGGAAAGTAGGGACCTTGTTGGCATGGAAATGGAGTGAAGAACAAGCGGGCAGAAAAATGTAATGACTATTACTTGACAGAATTTAACAATTTCATTTATTTATTAACTTAGTGTTGGGGATTGAACCCAGAGCCTTGCACATAGTAGATGAGCCCTCTACCACTGGGAATTACCACTTGGGAATTACTTCCCAAACCCTAAAGTAATTATAAAATTATAAAAGCTAGTGCATATATATGATAAATATTCAAACTCCAAAAAGAAAAAAAAATGCCTAAAGGCCTCCTCCCTATAGGTAAATGCTTTTAATAGTGTTTTTGAGAATCTTTATAGAAGTTTTCTATGCACATACAAATGCCTAAATCAGAATTCTGTTTATTTCAACAATTTAAAGACTTACTTAGAATAACACATGAAGACTTTAAAAATTACTGTGAAATGTTTTTATTTTATGGTTCCATCTTTAGTTAGCTAAATCCGTATTAATAATCACTGAGTTACTTGTATTCTTTTCCTCTTTTTTTTTGGTCTTTCTGAGACAGGGTCTTGCTATGCAGTTCAGGCTGGCCTTGAACTCACTTTGTAGCTCAGGCTGGCCTTGAAGTTCACTTTGTAGCTCAGGCTGGCCTTGAACTCCCAACCATCCTCCTACCTCAGCCTCCCAAGTGCTGGGATTACAGGCATGTGCCACCACACCCAGCATTATTTTTTTCCCCTTACAGATAATAGTGAACTGGGTATCCTGGCGTGTATGTGTGTGTGGACACACAAGTATGTGTGCTGTATTTATCCCTCTTTGTTCTCTTTGTGTACATTATTAGACATTAATTGCCAGGTCACAGATATTGTATGTTTTATCAGTTTAACATACCTATCAAAAAATTTTGGGGGTTCTTTCATATTTAACATGCTATAAGTTTGGAAATAATAAAAAAAAAGTTTGGAAATAATGTGACTAATTTATGGAAGTAATTCTTATAAAGTGTTTTTGTCTTTTTTACATAATAGTCACAGAAACATAAATATAAAGTCCTTTTCCGGGAACCAGACACATGGTGGAAGTTTAAACCTAAGGAACTTGCAAGGTAAAACTTGGAAGCTGTCTAACATGTTTTTATTTTATGGTACAAAGTCCATTTCGATTTTTTTCCTTTACAAATGATAAGTGAAGCAAAATCAATTATATTATAAGTTTGCTATTTAAAAATTGACAACAAATTTGATAGTTTTTCCCAGTTTTATGAGTAGCTTTGTTTCTAAAATTTGTTGCCTTAATATACTCAGAACTTTATTTCCTCTTAGTAATGCATTAATATCTTAGATTAGAGCAGGCCTGAGGCTTTGCACAGTTGAGCTGTGTGCTTCTGGCAGGTTCTCGTTGCTGCCTAGTGATTTACTAGAGAGTGGAAAGGAGATAGAAATTGAAAAGATAAAAGAAAATCCAAATGTCCAGACATTTTACCCTCCTACCACCCAGGGTTATTTTTTTAATTTATTTGGTTGCTTGACTTAAATAAAAAAATGTTATTCAGGACATGGACATAGTGTTTTTTGATTTGTCTTCCATATTTCGTTAGAGATAGCACTAGCCTAATTGTAGGGCATTTTCTTCTTGGTAATTATAAGTAATTTCAGTTTCAACCTAATATTTTCTGTGTTGTGTGACTAATTCCAGGATATTTACACTTCAGAAAAAAGAAACCCCCCCACCTGCTAGTGTTTACTCCCAGTTCCTCCCTCCTCTGGCAGCTGCTCATCTGTTTTGTCTTCCTGTGGCTTTTTCAATGCTGGACACTGTAGATAGTGGGTTGTGTAATGTGTGAGCTTCTATGTCTCGCATCTTTCACTTAGCATGTTTTATAGTTCATCTCTGTTGTAACATACATCAGTACTTAATTCCTTTTTATTATCCTTTTGATACATTAGTGGATTTGGTTGCTCATATTCCATTTAGGGATTTTTACATTATTGCATCTGCATAAAAGGGTGAAACTGACCTGCAGTTTTTCCTTCCTTGACCTCGTCTGATTTAAGTGTCATAGTTTTACATTCATACATTCATAAAATTAATTGGGAGGTATTTTTTTCTTATTTGGATTTTATCTAAGTTTTTTTTTTTTTTTTTTTTTGAGACAGGGTCTCACTATGCAGTTTAGACTGGCCTTCAGCTCACTTTGGCTGGATCCCCAGGCTGGTCTTGAACTTACAAGCCTCCTGAGTGCTAGAATTACAGGTGTGCACACCCAGCCTTATCTAAGTTTGAATATTTGATAGAATTTACTTGTTAAAATATTTGGATATGGTGTTTTCTTTATGAGAAAGTTCAGTTGGAATTTTTCCATCATATGTTATTAAAATTTTATTTAAAAATTATAATATTCTTACTATTTACATCTCTACTGCATTAACAGTTAAGGTCCTCTGTTCAATCCTAATAAGTTTACATTGTCTTCCTTCATTTTTTTCCTTTTTTTTTCTATTTTTATTTTTATTTTAAAGACAAAAGAATGGAGACATATAAACCAGAATAACACAAAAACAATACAGGAAATACAAAATTATAGAGAGGATAGTAGGGAATTAGCACTGGATGCTGTATTACATAATGTTATCTTTGCATTTGTTAACACAAAATAAAGGAAATACCAAATTGTAGAGAAGATGGTAGGAAATTAACACTGGATGCTGTATTGCATAATATTATCTTTGCATTTGTTACTTAGTTATACAGATGATGGCTCATTCGATTAATCAATTTTGTTCACCCTCATCTCCATTCTCTCACCCAATCAGTTGTCCTCCCTCTGATAATAACTGTACTTTTTGGTTTATTTACTCCCTTGGGATCTCACATTGGGAAGAGACATGGCTGCTCATTGGGCATTGGGTACACTTACGATGCTGGGCACAAGGGCATGAGGTCTCCCCCACCTGTGCTCACTGTGGTAGTCCAGGTTATGTACTAGGTTGAGTTATTAGTTCTAGGAGAGAATTGGAGGATTTTCTCAGATCTGCTGTGTAGAGTATGTTGTCTCGGACTCCTGGACTGCTGCTTTTCATGTCATTTGTTGCTATGGGTTCATATAAGGTTCATATATGCAAGCAGTATAAAGTCCCTCTTGGTGCTCATATTAGTAGTTTAGGGTGAGTCCTGAAGCCTGTGGTCTCGGCTCAGTGCTGTCAGAAACACATGTTGAGTGCTTGGGCCACCAAGAGTCAAGGTGCTCAGAGAGGGAGTTCAGGGTGGGAGCTGAAGCCTGGTAACTCAGCCTGTGCTTCCTGCTTGGTGTTGGAGTGAGGAGGGCGTGGGGCCGTGTGGTCCACCTCCATCTGCAGCTCTCTCTTACTGTTGTGCTCCAGTTCCCTTTGTTTTTTGGTTAGGTCCCTGGGAATTGCTATGGCCCTGGGGTTGCTGCCGCTGCTCTCTGCTGCTCTCTGCTGGCAGTTGCTCACACAGTGGAGAGGTAGGAGGCCACAGCCTCGGGGCAGGCATAGAGCTGGGTGTGGTGGGCTGTGTACTGGTTGCTTTGACTCCACCTGCCTCCGGGCGCTGATTAGTGATTAG
>PVLD010027849.1:0-20181 GCA_004027595.1 Dinomys branickii
AGGATTAATTGTCTGACCAATTTTGCATGTCTGTATCTGGGTTCATATATATATACACTTCAAAGATATCAATAGGTAAAGCAACAACCACTGTTGAGCCCATGTCACCTTGTCTGTAGATCAGTTTTGATTGTACTATTTTTTATGCTAATTTGTGTCTGTGTGTTAATATGTTTTTGTGCTTTTATTTTTCTAAAAATAAAAAAATTAAAAATTAAAAATTAAAAAAAAATGACTGTGAATGGTAAATGTGTTAAATCAAGTAGGATGTCCGGGAAGCCAAGATGGTGCAACTAAAGATACTCAGGAGAGAGAACTCCAGAACTGCTTCAGAAAGTAGGAAGAACAATGGGTAAGAGTATTCAGGGGAGGAGGAGTATTCTGAGGGGCATTAATGGCAATGTGTCCTTTACTGTAATAAATTTTAACACTCATGTGTTGGCACTTGACTGTTTAGAAACTCATTGAATTTGGTATGCAACATATTTTGATGTAAAAACTTTTTCCAGGTGCTTGTCTGTTTCACACTCCATATGCAAGTTAGAACTGGTTAGTGTCATTTGCCTCATGCCTCACCCCCACCCTTTCCAGACAAACAGTTTGTTTGGTACTTACTGTCTGTGGTCCTCTGGATGCCTCCCACATCCAACATTAAATGTGTGTTTCAGTCACACCTTATCTTCACACTAGGGGTTCTGAGGTCGGCGTGGCACTCCCTCTGCCTACTGAGTTGTCCCCCACAGGGGACCATGATTCTCAACTAGTGAATAGAGGAAGGGCATGCTGCCAGACACCAATTCACAGGGCAATGTCCCACAACAAAGAAGTGGCCAGTGTCAAACCAGCGTCTTGTTACTGTAGAGAAGCCCAGGTGTAGAAAAGGAACTCTCCTCTTGCATCTGTGAGAGCTATGCCTGGCATCGATACCCCAGCTTCACTCATGTGAAGCACAAACTGCTTCATCTCCACCAACACCCACCTCCTTGGAGTACCTGTGCAAGTAGCAGATTTTGCTGAAAATATAGGGTCATGTAGGATTGTTTTCTGTGCACACATGGCAAAACCTCAGTCACCTTTAGATAGATAAAAATACTGGTTTTTTTTTTTTTTTTGCGGTACTGGGGATCGAACTCAGGACCCTGCACTTGCTAGGCAGGCGCTTATCCCACTGAGCTATATCCCCAGCCCCACCTTTAGATAGATAATTAGCATTGTTTCCACCCCTCTATTTATGCAGCACTTTCACTTTCCACCTTTTTCCGTAAACTGCAGCCCCTTCTTGGTGACTAAACTCCTTTCATATAGGCTTCCTTACCGTCCTCTTAGTCAGAGTCCCTTCCCTGAGGTGCTTCTTGGAAATCTCATTCTTACCATTTTTTAGTGAAAACCAAGTTTGTTCTCCATAAGTATCTGGCTGTTTTATTATCATGGTTTTCTAGTGAAACAGAACAGCATAGAGAAGTTGAGCATCAGTAAATTATCAGAAGACTCCCATTAGGCCCTACCCAAAGCTTATTTATCAGTATCCTGAAGAGCTTAGCAAGCCCCACAGTGAGGAAGCCACCAGCTTTTCCATCAGCATGGACGAGGCTAGAGGTCAGGGTCACATCGCATCTTATCTGTCTTGTTATAACAGCCTCTTCCTGGCTAGAAAACAAGCACATTTCCTCATTACCAAGTCTGTTAACTGATCAAGTCCTCACCCTTCTCAAGCACTCTTTGTACTGGTCAGCACATACAGAGCCCCAGTACAGAGGTGGACTCAGGTGCCAACGCCTTCACCTGCTTTGGCCTTCGGTGGAACTCCCTCAGTATTTGCCTTTACAGCAGTGCCCAGCCTTTCTGGTCCCAGGGACTGGCTTTGTGGAAGATAACTTTTCCATGGGTCAAGGTGAGGTGGGACAGGGAGGATGGTTGGTTTCTAGAGGATTCTCAAGAGCATGCAACCTAGATCGCTGGCATTTGCAGCTCACAGGAGGGTTCCTTCTCCCAGTAGCACAGAATGCTGCTGGAGGTCTGAGCAGAAGCAAAACCTTAGGTAGTCCTGCTCCCCATGGGGAGGAGTTGGGAACACAGATGAAGCATCTCTCGCTTGCCTGCTCCTGAGCTCCTGCTTTGTGCCCTGCTTCCTAACAAGCCATGGACCAGTATCAGTCCATGGGAACCCCTGATCTGAGACATAATCATGGAACAAGGCCAGGGATAGGGCACTACTGGGCGTGTGCCCCATATTCTTGGGCAATGAGGGAGCAAATGTTAAAGAATGGAGGCTCTACTCGTCTATGTCATCTAGAGATTTTAAAACAGAAAGGCTTCTTTGGAAATTGGCCATGAGAACTTAGGAAGGAAGCTGTTGTCAATTTAGGTCCGTGGGATGCCAGAGGTTGGGTCAAATTTTAATGATAAATACAAACTTTATGGGAGCAAGGGCATCATTTGAGTTGCTGACCCCTTGTATCCTCAGAGCCAAACATGTTCCCTGAAACAAGGTACACATTTCACATCCAGTAGATACAGGGAAATATTTATTATAAAGGAGGCATTGTGTGTCTGAATATATAAAGCTACAACTTTGCAGACACATACCTAGAATATCCCAAGATGCATTTGGAATTCAGGGCAGTATCTTTACCAGACTATAGCAATCAATTCAAGAATCTGGGTCAGCAGGTGCCTTTCTCTATTGGAGTGACTCTTTCTAATCCTATTTCAACCTCAACCCTGTGGACTATTGACACTGATAAACAGTTGTGCTCTTGTGGACCTCTGCATCTGGTTCTTTGTAGGTATAGAAATCTGCTTGATTCCATACTCTGGGATGTATACAGTCTTAGATTTCTTTGAGAATTCTAATTAGAGCTTCCATAGGAAGATGGTGGACCTTCCTGCACAGAAGATACTGGTGGTTTTAGCTTAATATATAAACAATAAATGTAAGGGGAGACTGAATATCTCCTCTAATTTGTGGAGCGGTTCTTTCTGATTGAATAAATAGATGTGTGCATGAGACCAAACTGGTGGCAAGATATAAATCTCTTGCCAATGACAAAGATTGTTACTACTTTTCTAGTGCTATATTTATGCATCCAGAATCACTCGTTTATTCAAACAGAACAGAGTCACCAAGATCATTTATATTCAGGCTTAAACAACAGGCACATGTGTTGGTTTTAAAATTATGCAGAAATAGACAGCATGCTGCGTTGGGATCAGGTTGCCCGGACTCTAGAGCTTGGTGGTCACACAATGCTGGGCACACTACTTCCCTAGGACTCTTTCTCCTCTGGCAACTGGTGAGCATAGACTAATTTTTTCCCTTCAAGGTTTAAGAATCTTTTATCCCTTGAATGGGAGATTTCTTCACAGAGTTTCTTCCATCTTGAGTAACTTTTTACTCTTTTTACTTTTAGTTCTCCAGGTAGCTTTTAATAGGCTGCACTCTGGCAAGTGAGAAACAGAAAATATAAGATGAGGAGTAATAAAACTAAACTGGTTTACAGGCTTTAAAAAGTAGTGTTGCTCAGGGTCCTATACACATAAAGTACAATCTACTGATGAGCTCAAGATTTCCCTCATAAATTGAACATTCCTTGGTGTTTGTAAATTGATTGGAACATTTTGCTTAGACTTGACTCTTGGCCAGAAGGGCACCATCAGCTTTACAAAAAATTAATACTCTATCTTTAGGAATAAAAACAGAGAAAGGAAGTTTTATATAGGAAAACATCAGGATTTTAGAACCAGATATACATCCTCATGAGTTTTTCAGAAACACTTTCATCCTGATCTTGTCAAAGGTTAATACTGGAGGCTGGAGGAGGAAAATTGAGGGATAGTTGTTAGAAAACAAATATACACATGATAAAACAACAAAGGACAAAATGCTGACATGTTTTAGTCTGGAATTCAGATTTTGGAGAAGAATAAACACTTTTTGCAAGTCCATTGTTCTACGGTTGATGAGGGGAAGAACAGAGGCAGAATTCACTGGATTAAATATAGAGGTTAGTACCACACAGGAAGAGGAAAATGTTATGTTCTGTTATTACTTACTAAAACCCCAGTTCCTCTATAGAAGAGCATGAGGGGTAATCCAATAGTCAGATGCTGGCTCAGGAGATGGAGGAGAATGGGGAGAAACACAGGATGTGGGAGGGCAGGCTTCAACCCGATATTAAAGAGGCTGGAACTAAATGAAGACAGAAACCAAACAGTATGGGAACTTAAGGCTGCGTCAGGGCGGCTCCATTTTGTTGAGGACATAGAGTCGCTTTAATAGGGTTTGGATATTATGGTGTGAATTTCAAAAGCTCACATGGCCAGTATATTGACTTTAATTTTTTTTCCTGTGGTGCTGGGTATCAAACCTGGGGCCTTGTGCATGTCAGCAAGTTCTCATCACTGAGCTGCAACCCCAGCCTGCAAGGCATCACCTTAAAAGGCGCGCTCTTGACTTGTAGTTACCAATTTACGAAAACACTTCCTAACAAAAAGTCAGATACATATAGGGAAGACACAGCATTCCTTTTTATATTTTATTAGTGCATGTTAGTGTTACACAGTGATAGGGTTTCTCTGGAGAAGTTGGCACGTGCATTTAACTCAATCAGTTTCAGTCCCGTTACCCACCTCTCTCCCTCTCCTCCCCGTTCCTGCTTGGCCCCTGCCTGCCACCAGCAGTGTACCTCCTGGCTTCCTATCGCCTCTCATTTATTTATTCATTCATTCATTCATTTATTATAATTTCTTATATAAGGGGGAACTTGCAATATTTAATTTCTGAATCTGGCTAGTTTCATGGTACATGACAGTGTCTGGTTCTATGCATTTTCCTGTAAATGATACAATCTCATTTTTCTTTATGACTGAGTGATGGTCCATTGTGTATGTATACTACAGTTTTTATCATTCTTTTGTTGACAGACATAGAGGCTGTTTCCATAGCTTATCTATTATTATTTGTGCCATTGTGGGTATGCAGGTATCACTGTACTATCCAGTGCTTAATTCTTTTGGGAATGTACCCAAGGGGAACATACCTGGGTCAAATGGTATTTCTATGTTTAGTCTTTTGAACAATCTCCATACTGATTTCCATTGTGCTTGCACTAGTTTATATTCTCCCACAATGTGTGTGTGGGGGGGTTAGTTTTCCCTTACGTCATAGCTACCACTTTTTAAAATATATATTTTTTGAAGATAGCTGCTCTGCTTGAGTGAGAGGTATCTCAGTGTAATTTTAATATGTATTTAATATGTAGAAAGTATTGAATATTTTCTCATAATTTTTTCCATTTGAGCAAAGCACCTACTGAACTCATTTGTTTACTTTTTGTTGGGTTCATTGTTTCATAGGTATTAATTTTGTAAGTTGCTTATGTATTCTAGATGTTAATCCTCTATCAGAAGGGTAGCTATAAAGCATTTTCTTGCTTTTGGTGGGCTGTCTCTCCACTCTGCTAAATATTTCCTTTGCTGTGTGCTGCATTCTAATTTGATGTAGTCTCATTGGTTGCTTTTTGACATCATGTCCTGTGCTTTTGGGGTCCTGTTCCAGGAATCTTTGCCTCTGCTCATGGCTTCAGGCCTCTCCCTATGTCATCTTCCAGCAGCTTTGATGTTTCTGAAGTTCTGTCTGGGTCTTTGATTGATGTTGACTCGATTTGATGACAGGCTAAGAGATCCAGATCTAATTTCAGTTTTCTGCATGTAGATCTCCAGTTAAAGAGATGGTCTCATTAGCATATGATTTTGACCTCTTTGTCAAAATCAGGTGTCTGTAGGTGGTAGAGTTTATTTCTGTAAAACGGTTTTTATACATTGCTGAGCTCACAATAATATAATGAATATCTTCACAGGTTAAAAATGAGGCAAGACTAAAAGGTAGATGATAGACTACTATTTCTGCTATTTCTCTGGGGGTTAAGGGGATAGGGTAATTTGCTTTTTATATCTGGCTAGGGATGGAGAAGAAATCTTGAACTTATGTTTCAACAAGAATTGGGACTGGCATCCCCCACTTGGGTTCAGCAATCACAAATGTCTTTGTCTAAGGTAAAAGCCTGGAGTACTAGAATAATCTGCTCTCCAGCACAGGAAATCTTCCCCACTGAGCTCTAGGTAAGGAAAATAAGTTTCCACTCATAATTATACTACAGGCTTACTCCTCATGTAATGCTGAGGATCATATTCACAGTAATTAACATTCCAGAAGCTTCTCACCTAATAGATTAAGATGATGTCTGATGTCTCAAACTTTTGATATTTGAAACATTTCTCTCAGGAATTCATTACAAAATCAAATGCAACAGACTACACAAGGATTTGTATTTAATTCATTTTGTGGAAGATTTCCAAAGATGACACCCAGAGGACAGTGAGCTCACAATCTTAAATTTCAAAACACATTTAAAAAACCAACCATGAGAGAGTAAGCAGACACAGGACTAGCTTCCATCTCCACCTTTCTGGGGTACAATTTTTGGCCACAGAACACAGCAATATTACATTACATTTAGATAATTATAAATATAAAAAGGGAAATTAAAAGAGAATTCTAAAAATTCCCCACAAATCCAGGCAGAAACAGTGTTAAATGATATTTCTAGAAGGAAAAAATGGTATTTGCCATAAATATTCAGTTAGTTCTATGACATAAACCCATAAATCTCTGCCCCCTTTTCTAGTGTATTTCTTCCCAGAATTCTAAATATATCTACAAATAAAAATAGGAGCCAAAAAGCAATGGGTCAATAAAATATGTCAAAATGCTGGTAGAAAAAGACAACCTAGGGTAATCCACTCAGGACTGCTCCTGTCTCTCAGGAGCTCTTCCTGTTCCCCAATAACCTTTCCTACTCTTAACCTCCTTTGTCCTTTGGAAATCATCCTTGATGTCAGGTGACACAAACTTGGCACAGCTAACATTTAGCAGATTGGGGTTATATTTTCTCAATATCATGTTGGAGGCCCCAGTGAGACCTTTGAAAGGAGGTAAGAGTTTGCTTTTGTTTCATGGCATCCCTAAATATTTTGACTGGATTCTGGATTGAGATTCACTTAGATAATCAGATATTGTCATCTCTTGTTTGCTGGTTGCTTATGTCTTTTGCTGGTTGCTTGAGCCATGCTAAAAGTTCAGAACAGGGAAGACTGTGGTGTCTTCATGTTTAGGAACATTTTTATTTTTGCAGGCAGGGCTTTATATTCCTGTTTCATAGATGCTGCATTTAGACTTCTATATTGGTGGCTAAATTTACTTACATTCATTTCTTGAGTTGTTTGGTAGTTACGAGATTTTTTGTTTTCTTTGGTATTTGGAATGACTTTTTGAATTTCCAGTTGCTTTGCAGTTGGTGCTGTTGGGTATGGTGGTGGCTACGGGACAGGTTTTGGCAGTTCATCTCTGTTATGGATGGGTGTTCTCCTTGTCAGCAAAAGATAATGTGCTTCTCTTTACAATCTTGAAAATCTTTTTTCCTTTTCAACTGGACACTCCTGAATCTTTAGCAAGTGAGTGCTCACCTATAGGCAGTCTTTATGGACTACATAACCCCACCCACGTGTTAGAAAGGAATCAGAATTCATGGTATTCCAGAAAGGCATGTACAAGGGTTTTGCTTCACCCAGTGCCTCTTGTAACTGGCAGGACTGGCAGGAGGAAACACGCATTAAGGTATCTTGATCATTGTTTTAATTTTATACTGGAAATGCTTCCCTTCTTAAATATGGCTGTCATAACAGAATCACTAGTAGCCTGTGGTTTTGGAAACACACTTGGGAGTTGGAAATGTAAGTTTTTAGAGGAAGTGGATGTGCACATCAGTAAGGGTGGCTAGTCCGACCCAACCTATGGCTGCACTTCTGTGGGAGCAGAGAAACCCCAGGGAATACCCAGGGGAATATAAAAAACAAGAGAAATTTAAATGGACATCTTTTTTCCCTTTCTTGTTCTACAGATGAAAAACTCAATGTCAAATTCCCTTACTCCTTTGGAGTGTATTTATAAGTACTTGAATTGTTCCATCCTCACACTCTGAGGAAAAACTGTTTAATATTTTCTGCCCCTGGGCCTGGCCTGCCTATCCTCTGGAGGCAAATGTGGATATGGAGGGAAGTACTGCTTATAATATTATTTTACAATTACAGCTGTACTGTAAGAGAGGGAGATGGTCAAGGTTACCTTACATTCAGATTTTCTTTGCTTTGAGAGACAACTGATTTGTGTTCAGAGTGTAAACATAAGCCACTGGGAAGGCTGACACCTTTGGTCTTTAAGGCTCCATCTGACAGAGCTACTGTTACTTAGCCTGAAGTCCCCCTCCTTGTCCTCTGTATGCTGAGGATGAGAATTAAGCCACCATTTATTTTAAACTGTCAACTATTGATCAGCAAAAAGATGGGCACCCACTGAAAATCAAAATAGTTGGAATTACCTCTACTGTCTGTCCTTTCAGAGGGAACAATTACACGTGGCTATCAAAACCAGCTGATAGCAGTTTTGGCTATCATTTATGATTATGAAACAACTGTGGCTATCAAAGCAATAATGAGAAGCCTGCACAGCTGGATACTTCAATAAGATAAACTGTCAGCGTGGGCCTGTCTTCAAAACTGCCTTTCTGTCACAAGTATAAATGGGTTTTTTCCCTTCTCTGATGCTTATTACTAGAAATCTCTGCCAGTTGATGACCTATAAGAAAAGTTCTGACTAGTCTATTTATAGTTTTTTTATTTTTTTGCAGTACTGGGGATCGAACTCAGGACCCTGCGCTTGCTAGGCAGGCGCTTATTCCACTGAGCTATATCCCCAGCCCAAAATTTTATTTTATTTTTATTTTTTATTTTTTTATTTTTTTGGCAGTACTGGGGATCGAACTCAGGACCCTGCGCTTGCTAGGCAGGCACTTATTCCACTGAGCTATATCCCCAGCCCTTAGTCTATTTATAGTTACAAACCTAAAAACTGAAAAGGTTTCTGTTATTCAATTTGACCAGTACATTTGAGAGAGCACTCCAATGTAAAAGAACTGTTCGTGTGTTCATATATTTGTCCACCTGTCTGTTCAATGTGAGTTAGGTGGGAGTTTGGGCCACTGAGCTATATTCCCCGCCCCTATCAATGTGAGTTAAAAACTGGTTAAGAAAAATATCTTTTGAGCTCAACAATTTCTTGTTGTTTTTATTTTTTTGGTTGTTTTTAAAATTTTTATAGAAAAGTCATTTATATAGGTTGTTGGGTAGTCAAACTTATTTTTTTGCCTTGGTTAAAGATGATGTGCATAGCTTAGAGTGTTTAAATGTTATGATTTGGTTCTCAGGAGTCATCTAAAGCAATTGCTAACCTATATTGAAATTGGCTATAATTAGATAAAGAACTGATTAAATAGTTATTCTACATTAAGAAAGACATTTAACTATTTCTCAGATATTAACTTCATCATAATTACCATGTTAAAATGTTATATTGCCCCTGACATTGAACTTTCTTTGTAAAACATTATCTGTTAATTTTCAAGAATTCAACTTCTATGACAACCAAGACTGGTAACAGAATAACAGCTTCTTGGTCATCTATATATTTAACATCCTTGATATCTACACAAGATCATAGATCCTGTATTCTGAGTACTCAACAACTGAAGTTTGGAGACCAAAGCTAGAAAGGTAACTGGGCTAAGAGGATAGCCAATATTTTGGCCCTTGCCCTCTGTTTTGGTTTGTGTCTAGATGTTCCCCCAAAGACTTATGGAGTCATGAGGCAGGTTTCTAGAGTTTTTGACTGACTCGTGGTCCAACGCTTGGATTGTGGATGTGAATGTTCTACCCACCCTGGGGTGGGTGGCCTGCACATAACACGATGGAGGGAAAGAGGCTTGCTTGCTGCTGCTCCTCCTTTTAGCTTTTGCTTTGCTGTTCTCCACTGCCACAAACCATTGCCCTGTGCCATGTGCCACCCTGCCTTGGAGCCAGCCAAGTATGGACTGAAACCTCTACAAACTATGAGCTAAATAAACCTCACCTTCCCCAATTTTGGGTGTCAGGTATTTTGTCCCAGCAATGAGAGAAAACTAACCAAGACACACTCCTGAGGTCAACCCAAAATAGGAGGGGAACTTTTCTTCAGGAACCTACAACTTTGGTAAGTCACCAAACCTCCTGAGCCAGGAGAGTGTTGTACCCCAGAGAATAAGTCAACAACTGTAAGGTATTTGAAAAAGGAGAGTCACCAGAGAGACAGGGTCCCGTGCTTTCACAGGAAGCTACACGGTCAAGCATGACCATGACCCATCCTGATGTCCAACGGTGACAGAGGAGCTGAGAGGCTTCGCACATTGTTCCAAAAGTAAGCCCCGAAGAGCCTTTAACTGACCCTGACACACAGCAAGAGGTTACTTTTGATTAACACAGGTATCCCTTTAAGTAGGTCTTAAACACCCCACAGAAAAGTATAACCAAAGATGTATAAAAATAATACCGTAAAAATAAGCACTAGATAGAGAAAGGCAACTGCAATCACTGGTCTCTGCTGTTGGTTTCCAGCCACACCTATAGCTGGCCACTGTTATGGTTCACGGAGACTAGCAAACCCACCTGAGGCCATTCTGTTTCTCGGGAGCTATTCACATTCCTCAAAAAACCCTTTCTTATTTAAAAATAAGTAAACAAATAAACGAGAGAGATAAAGGAAAGAAAGAAGAAAACCTAAATTTCTATAACCAACTAAAACACAATTTAATACACTAGTTTCTCTTGAGATCATATAAATCTTTTATTTTTTAAAACACAATTTAAATTTGAGGATAAAACAGAGATACTTTCACTTCTACAAAGCCAAAGAGCTTTCACCTCTACAAACTCTGAAAGAAGTAATAACAGAAATACTTCAGGAAAAAGACAGGTAAAACCCTCTGGATGAAATGCAATGAGAAGGAATAGCAAGCAAATAAAATCATAAACATACACATAAATGAGCAATAACTGTGAAAAATATTATTATTATTATTTTTTTTTTTTTTTTGGCGGTACTGGGGATCGAGCTCAGGACCCTGCGCTTGCTAGGCAGGTGCTTATTCCACTGAGCTATATCCCCAGCCCTAACTGTGAAAAATATTAATAATTAAGTATGGGGTCAAAAGGTTTACTTAATTGGCTTAAAACAGCACAAGACTGAGACTGATCAGACTTAAGGAATGTATACAAGTGATTAAATTAGACTTTATTAAGCGAAATTTAAGGAGTCACTCGAAGGTACTAAAGAGGAAAGGATAAATGTGGAGTTAACATGTGAATAAATTTAAATAAATATTGACATTTAAAGCCGTATGTGTGACTTGTGGAGTCTAACATATATGCAGAACTTAGATAGGTGACAAAAATAGCAAAATAGACAGAAACAAAAATGACGATCTAAGACCTAAAATATTCTGTGTTTTCATTTGTGTGAGAAGTGGCAAACGTACTACTTCGAGGTGGACTAAAAGGAGTCCATTTACCACGCCTGAGGTAATATTACTGAATAAAGGTGGTAAGCTAATGACGTTGAAAGTGGGTAAACACTGAATTTTGGTGGGAGCATTTGAAAAGGCCGCTTCCAAAAGAACAAAATATAAGCAAGAGTAGATTTCTACATAAGAACACAGCAACGAAACTACTTTGCTTTTATATTAAATAAAATAGTTTTTTGTTTTGCTTTGGTTTTTAGTGGTGGAGATCAAACCCATGGTTGGTACATACTAGACAAGCACTCTGACACTGAACTACACCTTTAATTCTTTCAGATATTATTAGAAAATTGAAGGAAAAGAGGAGAACAAGGAAGCCATGAAGTCAGTAAGACTGCATCACTGAATATAGAAAGTAAAAATGAACGAAACATTTATTTTACAAAACAAAAAGGATGATATTTAAACTTTCTGGCAAGAAACACGCCTTAATATCAGCACCCTGTGAGGATGACAGTCACCAGATGTAAACTGTACCATGACAAGCGCTCCAAGTTGACTTAGCTGTCGTACCAACCACGCAGGCTTTATAGCAAGCATTACCACCGGAGGTGAGCCTTCCTGAGGACAAAGGCCCACGTGCAGGGCTCAGGTCTGAGCTCCGCTGCCCACTGGGCGCCTGCGGCGCGAAGGACAGACGCGGCCCTGAGGGGCGGCTCTGCCGGTGCGGGAGCGGGCTCAGGCTCGCCGAAGCGGGCAAAGCAGGGAGGCCGCCTGGGTGAACTCGGGCTGTCTGCGGTCCCGCCCTCCCGCACTCGCCCACCGGGTGACGGGGCGCGAGGGACCAACTCCGCCGGGAACCCGCACCACAGCTGCAGCGCGGGCGTCTCCGCTCCGCCGGCGCAGGAGGGAAGGCGGAGCCCGCGCAGCCCGCGCCGCCACACCCAGCTTGAGCTGCTCTTCAGGCCCAGAGCATCCCGGAAAGGGCTGCGGAGCAGGCAGCAGCACCGGGACCGCCCCGCCCCGGCCCCGGCCCCCGCCCCGCGCCCCGCCCCCGCCCCACCCGGGACTCCGCCCCGCGACCCTCCCCCAGACTCCGCACGCAGACCGCGCCCCCCACCGCAACTGCCTCAGTGCAGAGTCGGGGTCCCCTGTACCCCTGGCCCGTTTGCGCTGCCGCCCGGGGACCCGGCGGCCGGCGGAGCGGCTGTGCCCTCTCCTGCCCAGGGCCCGGTCCGGCGGGCGGGGCGGGGCGGCTCCAGATGCCGCAGAGCGGCGCCTGCCCCGTGCCGACCCGCGGACCTGGGCAGCGCCGCCTCCCAGGGAACCCGGGCGCTTCTTCCGGGGAGTCCCGGCCTCCCCACGCCCGGCGGCTATGCGCCGGGGTTCCGTGCACTTTGCTCCCCAGAAAACCCTTTGACATCACTCCTAGGGTAGGTCTGTTATTTTAAAAATTGTGCTTATTTAGAAAAATGACTTAAGTACATTATTAAAATAAAAACCAGAGCATATTCAAGGCTGAAATACAGCAAGGCTTCGTGGAAACGATGTTTCTCTTGGATGATAAGGTTAAAGGAAATGGACCTGCCTGCACTGCCCCGTGGAGTAGGAGTTATGGGGGAAGTTGGGCCGTGGGTGAGGGCGGCGGGGGGCACCCCCTGGGCGCCTGGCTGGAATTTAAGTTCAAACCTGCGTGATGTGGGGTTTATGATCTTAGCTGGAAAAAACCCACGGCTTTGAATGCGGCGTGTATCCACGTGCACAGCACTCATATGTTAAATGCAACGGAACATGGCTGGAGAATCGCGTGGCTGTCCGCGGAAAAGCTGCTCTAGACCCGCCTGTAGCTCGTTGCCTGACCCGGAGATGCTGGGTCAAGCAAGTGACCGAAAGGTGCTCTGTGCCAGGCCCAAGGGGATGGGCAGAGAAGAGCCAGCGCGCCCAGCGCCTGCCTTTCCTGCTCCTCTCCTGCGCCGCACAAAGCTCCGGACCCCTTGTCTGCCAGCGGCAGCTCACCCTGCTGGGACCAAAACTCGGCCACTGGCTGTGGCCGCAGAGTGCTCATCTGCCGCTGGGCCTTCAGTGTACGCTGACCCTCCCACTCGTCCTAAGCCAAGCCTCTGGAGGGGAGAATCCCCCAAATTCACAAGCCACATCAGGAGGCAGATGTCTGAGCCTGGCTCAGCTCTCGGGCCCTCCTAAGACCTGGGTCCCTCTCCGTTCTTTTAGGCTCTTCAGCGCCTTCACTCTTGCACTTGGAGCTTCCCTGGGGCCTCCCCGGGAGACCACCCCAATTGTACCCCTTTCTGCTCAGTTCTGAGGAAGCCCGAGAGACGTGAAAGATCGCTCTGCAAAGCAGGTTAGCCTTTCAAATGGGAAGAAAACTACCCCGAAGTTGAGGTTAGTTTATAATTTTAAAAACTAACCAAAATCTCATGAGGGGAAGAAAGGGAGGGAAAGAGACAAGAAGAGCAGTTAAAAAAAAAAAAATAGAAATCAGTTCATGCAATAATGAAGCCAAGAAGTCCCAAGCTATGTGGGATAACAAGTTGGAGACCCAGAAAATCCATTGGTGTCATTCCGTGTGACTCGCAGGCTTGGGGACCAGGGAACAATGTTATCATTCCCAATGTGAGCCTGAAGCTTGAGGACTGGATTTGAATGGGGAAGGTGCTGGTATAATTCTCAGAGTTCAAAAAAATCAGAGAATCGGGTTCTCTGTACCATCCAAGGGCAGCAGAAGATAGCTGTCCTTGCTCAAGGAGGGAGAGAGAATTTGTCCTTGCTCTCCTGGAGGTTCTGTCTGAGTCCTCGGTGGATTGGACAGTGCTCACCCACATGGGCAAGGCTGGAAAGACATCACAAGCACAGCCAGATAGTGGTCTACCAGCTGCATGGGTAACCCTTAACTCAGTCAAGTTCACACATAAAATGAAGCATTACTGCCTTTCTTACATGTCTACAAGGACATCACCGGAATTACAGGCCAGCACTGGCTTTGTAACCTTGGGCCCTAGCTTATTTTTCATGGCCCTCAGTTTCCTCACTGGGGAAGGAGGGACAATGGAGTATACTCTACAGGGCACTGTGCAGGGTTAAAGTGTGAATAGACAGAGACCAGAAAGTCCGTGGTCCTGGGTGCTGAATGCTCAGCACACAATGCATTATCAATTGTGCATCAGTCAGCCTGGACCAAACATCTGTTGTGCACAGCCCAGAGGAAGAAGACTTATGCTGGCTCACCGGTTCAGAGCTTGAACCCATGGCTGGCTGGTGCCAAGGCAGAAACACCACACAGGGCACTGGGGAGGAAAGCAGCCGTCCCATGGTGGCTGGAGCAGAGTCCAGAAGAGACAGAGGGAGAGGAATGGTTGGGGCAAAGGAAGACACCCTCTTTCTCAATCACCTTCCAGTTGCTGAGACACAGTGCCCCACAGCGGCAGCTTTGGAGAGGAGAGGTTTATACTGGCTCAGTTTAGAGGTCTGAGTCTGTGGTTGACTGGTGCTGAGGCAGGGCGGCATGGCAGGGAGGCCTGGCAGGGCAGAGTTACTCAAGCCTGGTGGACAGCAGTTGGGGTGAAGAGAGGATCTGGGGTGGGGTGAATAAACACTTCCTGGCCAGGTATGCCCTGGGAAGCCACCCTCTGACCAGAACTCGCCTCCCCAATGCAGGCCAGCTCTCAGCCCCATAGTGTAACCATCTTCTAAAAGCCCTACCAAAGAACCCATGAGATTCTTGGGAGACATCTAGATAAAATTGTGACCTGCTTCCAGATCACATCCCCGGCAATCCGCTTCCTCCAGCCCCAGACCCTGGCTTCCAACTGTGTGCTCCTCTGGGAACCCACCAGTGCAGCAGTCTGCCAAGGAGTTAAGCACTGTATGATCCATTCACCTTCAAAAGCCTCACCTCTGGACACCTGAGCCTTTGGGGATTTTTCTGGTCCAAACTGTAATGGCATGTGGTACTGATCTCAGATGTTCTATCGAAGGATGTTATGAAAACTATGGAACAATTGGCCTGTGCTTAATTAATATGATAAGATTTTTCCCTCCCTCTCTCCATTCTTCTCCTCCTACTTACCTTCCTTTTCTTCTTCTCTTTCCCCCAGTGTGCAGTGAGTCCTGAGAAGTAGCAGAGCCTGAGTTGGGCACTGAGGAGTTCCAGGCTTGGGAACTGCACATTGGAGGCAGAGGGTTTGCTATGCGTTCTGTGCACAGATGCTTGAAAAGGACCATGCATGAACTCAAGCGAAGGAGATGGAACTGAAAATTTTTACTTTTCTCAGCACTGTCTATTTCAATAATATTTCTGGAAAAATCTTGAAGGAGGAAAGCAACACTGGGAAATTGGGGAGTTTCTTTTGAACAGGCAGTGGGTGGACATTCTTAAGCATGGGAGCCTCATCCAGGAAGCGAGAGGCTTTATACTTGCTCCGCTAGGAATGTCTGACTTCACAAGGATGTCTGGGGAGATGCATTGGTGCAGAACAGACAATGTCACTTCTACAGCCACTCTGGGGGCATTTTTACATGGCCACACTGGGGATCCAATGGTCCAGTCAAAGCTCAAAGGCCTGGAATTCACTGTGGAGGCTCATGAGACTCTATGAGGAGGCTGAAGGGTCTGTGATGGAAGCCAGGAGATGACATCCCAGTGAAGAACGGGGTGCCTGCACAGCACAGAAGAGAGCCTTCCCTCTTCTTTCCCTTGTTTATTCTGTCCATATCCATGGTGGGTCTTCCGTCTTCAGTAAATCTATCACCCTCACCCAGAGCTGTGCTGAGCTAATCTATTGGGTGTTTCTAACTCAAGTTGACACACTATTACACTTTCTAAATTAGATCTCTTCCCTTGTCTCTTTATAATACTACTCTGCTTATTTCTTTTTTTATTTTAAAACAACAAAAACATTAACAAACAGACACAAAGTAGCACAAGGACAGTACAATCAAAACTGAATTACAGACAAGGTGACGGAATTAACAATGGTTGTTGTATTACATATTGATAAGTTCAAAGTATATGCTCAGGTAAACAAATATAGACACACAAGATTGATCAAACAACTAATCATTAACTGTTCCTTACAATAAAGCGACAGAAGTCAATAGTACAACCGTGTTAGCCATCCTGCATATATGTACATACATATATAATTACCTCTTTCTTCTTTTTCTCCTTCTCCTCATCCCATTTGCTCTTTACTTTTGAGCAGTTTCCTTTCATATCTCCTAATTTATATTCCCATTTCAGGGTCTTACAATAATAGTGATACAATATGTTGCTTGCACGTGCACATCTGATTTATTTCACTTATGAATATGGTCTCTAATTGTGACCATTTGCCTATAAAAGCCTCAAGTTTATCTTTCTTTATAGCTGAGTAATATGCCATTATATAAAAATGCCACACTTTTTTTATCCAGTCCTCAGTGGATGGACATTTGGGTTGCTTCCATGATTTAGCTATTACAAATTGCACTGCTATAAACATGGGTGCACATATATCACAGTGATATGATGTTTTCAGATCTTCCGGAAAAATACCCAGAAGGAGAATAGCTGGGTTGTGTGGGGCCTCTAGACCTAGTTTGCTGGGGAATCTCCAGACCGATCTCCATAATGGTTTCACCAGTCTGCATTCCCACCAGCAGTGCAGAAGTGTTCCTATTTCTCCACAGCCTCGCCAGAATTTGTTATTGGTTGATTCCTTAATGCTGGCCAGTCTTACTGGGGTGAGATGAAATCTCAATGCTGTTTTAATTTGAATTTCTCAAATGATTAAAGATGTAGAACATTTTCTCATATATTTATTTGCCATTTCTATTTCTTTATCTGAGAAGTGTGTATTCATCTCAGAGGCCATTTCTGGATTGGGTCTTTGAATTTGGAGAGGTTCATGTTTTTTAATACTTTGTATGTTCTAGATAGAAGACCTCTGTCCGAAGGACAGCCAACTAGGATTTTTTTCCCAATTTGTGGATTTTCTTTTTATTTTGCTGGTGATTTCTTTAGATGTGCAAAAACTTTTCAGTAAAATGAGGTCCCAGTTATTGATTCTTTGAAGTGTTTCCCTTGCAATTTGATTTTTGTTCATGAACTCTCTGCCTACTCCTATGTCTTCAAGATTTTCATCTACCTTCTCTTCCAATAGATTTAGTGTTTCTGTTTTAATATTGAGATATGTGATCCATTTTGACTTGAGTTTGATGCATGGTGATAGACTTGGGTCTATTTTCAGTCTTCAGCAAGTGGCAAGCCAATTTTTCCAGCACCATTTATTAAAGAAGCTATTTTTCTTCCAGTGAGCTTGTTTGGCCCCTTTGTCAAATATTAGGTGGCTGAGCATGTTTGTGGTTTTGGCTGCATCTTCCAGTCTGTTCCATTGATCCTCAGGTCTGTTTTTTTAGCCAGTACAAGTTTGATTTTATTACAGTACTTTGTGGTATAATTTCAGGTCAGGGATTTTGATTCCACCTGACTTGTCCTTGTTGCCCAGGATTGCTTTTGCTATTCTGGGTCTTTTCTAGGTCCAGATAAATTTAAGGAATGTTTTATCTAGATCTGTGAGGTATGCTAATGGTAACTTAATGGGAGTTGCATTGAATCTGTAGAACAATTTTGGTAGTATGGCCATTTTCACAATGACGGTTCTTCCTATCCATGAGCAAGGAATGTTTTTCCATTTACTGAAATCCTCTTTTATCTCTTTTCAGAGTACTATAGTTTTCTTTAATAGATCTTTTACTTCTTTTGTTAGATTGATTGCTAAATATTTCAATTTCTTGGATGCTATTGTGAAAGGTATTGTTTCCTTAATTCCTCTCTCAATCTGCTTGTTGTCTGTATATAGGAATGCTATTGATTTTTGGGTATTAACTTTGTATCCAGCTACACTACTGAATTTGTTGATTAATTCAAGGAATCTTCTTGTGGAGTTTTTGGGGTCTTCCATGGAAAGTATCATGTCATCTGCAAATAGTGAAAATTTTACTTCTTCCTTTCCTATCTGTTATGGTTGATACATTGTGTCAACTTGGGGAATCTAGAGGTTTAGCTGAGTGACTCAGGAGGAAGCTGAGGTGCTTACTTTGTACACATCCTGAGCCTATGGAAGAGGAGGGCATGGAGATTGTGTGAGAGGTTCATGACCCCTGGGTGGGGGTAGGCTGTTTACAATGTAGGGGAGAAAAGGAGGCTGCTTGCAGCCATTCCTTCCCTTTTGCTGGTGGTTTTTGCTGTGCTTTGCTGCCATGAACAGTTTGCCCTCTGCCATGTGCCACTGTGCCTCAGAACCAGCCAAGTATGGACTGAAAACTCCACAAACTGTAAGCTAAATAAACCTTTCCTTCCTTCATTTTGGGCATTGGGTATTTTGTCTCAGCAACGAGAGAAAAGTAACCAAGACACTATCCTTATTCCTTTTATTTCTCTCTCTTCTCTAATTGCTCTGGCTAATGCTTCCAGAATTATGTTGAATAGTTCTGGTGACAGTGGACATCATTGTCCTGTTCCTGATTTTAAAGTAAAAGCTTGCAGTTTTTGTCCATTTAGAATGATGCTGGCTGCTTGTTTGTCATAGATAGCTTTGATCATATTGAGGTAAAGACCATGTGTTCCTATTTTCCGTAGGGTTTTTATCACGAATGCATGTTGGACTTTGTTAAAAGCTTTTTTTTTTTTTTGCATCTATTGAGATGATCATGTGGTTTTGTCTTTGGCTCTATTGATATGCTGTATAACATTTATTGATTTGTGGGTATTGAACTATCCTTGCATTCCTGCAATTAATCCAACTTGGTCATGGTGTATGAGTTTCTTGATGATTTGCTGCATTATACTTGCTAGAATTTTATCTTTGCATCCATGTTTATTAGGGAGATTGGTCTGTAGTTCTCTTTCTCAGTTGGGTCTTTCTCAGGTTTTGGTATCATTATAATACTTGCCTCCGGAAATGAGTTAGGAAGAATTGCTTCCTTTTCAATTTCATTGAAGAATTTGAGGAGTGTTGGTATTAAATCTTCAAATGTTTTATAGAATTCTGCTGTGAATTCATCAGGGCCTGGGCTTTTCTTTGTCGGTAAGTTTTAATCCTGTTTTCAATCTCATTAATAAACCCAAGTATATCACCATGCACCAAACTAAAGTCAAAATGGATCACAGATCTCAATATTAAAATAGGAACTCTAAGGTTCCGGGGAAGATGGCGACCAGGTGAGCAGCAAGGGAGTGAACCTCCTTAATAAACACCACCAGCTCGAGACAGACTTGGCGAGCATGAATGCCGGGACCTCGGCTGGGAAGTTTAAACTGGGCGTATTTCTCTGAGATGCCGGGGGACATGTGGTAGGGCGGACCAGGCTGCCGGGGCAAGACGTGGGAAAGCCCCAGACGCTGGGAGCCAGGGACGATCCGCACGGGGAAGAAGCTTGGCTCGGTCCAAGCGCAGTGGGAGCGCGGCCGCCTCGGTCCCTCCCGCCTCCCGAGCCGGTGCAGCCCCCCGGCGACTCCCTACAGAGATCGGCTTGTTAGCTGCGGAGACGCCCGGCAATCCCACGTTTCGCGCGTGTCGGGCGGGCCGCGCAGAGGGCCCCAAACGCCGCCGGGAGCGGAGAGAAAGATTTGCTGGGTCCTAGCGCCCCGAGAATACAGACAGCTCGATCCCTCCCGCCCCCCGACCCGGCGCAGCTCTCCGGCGACTCCCGACAGAGATCGGCTCTCTGGCGGCGGCAA
>PVLD010027850.1:0-20177 GCA_004027595.1 Dinomys branickii
AGTGTCTGAAATGTCAAATTTCTTTTTTTCTCTCCCCCTCCCTCCCCACTAATTCTCGCATACAAGGAGGCAGGGTCAGCCTCAAGTAAACTGATTGCTAATGCTATTCATTTACCAATCATTTCTCTGTGATCACTCAAAGTCATCTGACGAGGACAATGAAGTTAATGAGAATGCAGAAAAGAAGAGAATCAGAGAGTGATAAGGAAACAAGCAGAAGACTGACAAGCATGGGGGAAGGGGATAGGCTGTGACCTCCTTCAGGGCTACCCCGGAACACTGAGGAAGGGGAAGGCTGTGGCCTTCTCCCTGTGACTCTCAGTGCATTAGGATGCAGCTAATCACATTACACAATTGGATTTCTTAACAAAATTTCAGTTGAAAGCAAAAACATTATCCTGAAGATAATACATATGTGTATAGGAATGATTATATGGCTTCAATATGTTATTTCCTTGCTCTGCAGAAGAATGTATTGTTTATTTATAGAAGCATCACTAGGCTCACACAGTTTCCACAGGTACGAAGGGTAATTTACAAACAAAATATCAGAATCTGCCAGTGTAGAAGACTGTAATGAGGTAGACACTTTTTAGTTTTCTTTTTTTAAAGCAGAATGAAAAGTGTCAGCACACTGTCACTGGGGATAACTATGTAGTTGTTTGCAGATCATGTTTCTTGGTAAACTGGTCCAATGCTATTAAGAGGGAATTATAGAAAACACATTTGCTTTTCTGCTTGATGGCCAGAAGTAATTTTAATAGATTCCTGAGTTTTGTCATTAGGCAAGCCAGGAACATATGGAAATCATTTCTAGTTGTTAATTTTTTTTTTGCTGATGGGACTTGTTAAGAGGATTTATTTTCCTCATTTTAAGACTTATTAAGGGATTGCTGACAGCCGGGAGTGGGAGGATTAATTTGTTCAGGTGTGTTCACTCACAGGCCAACTGAAAGTAGGATTTTATGTGTCAGGAGACACCATGCTCACTGTGACTGTCCAAATGGCACAGGTGTGAAAGGAGCCTGGGACCCTGGCCAAGGTCAGAAAGCAAGGCTAGATCAATAAATACTCTAAAACGTCTCTCATTGTTCTGAAGTTTACCCAGTAAATTAAAACATTATAAAGTAGTGTGGGTCCTAGGTTCAGTTGCGCAAGTTATTAATCCCATGGTCCTGTGAAGATTCCTTTATTTTTCTCTGCCTCAAAGTCTTTATCCACAGGAAAGAATATACCAATTGGAACCACCTAGCTACACTAGCAAATTGAAGGTCACATAAGATGGTGTAAAAAAGTCTTTCTTTTGTGTGTGATTTCTGTCCCATATAGATAACTCTTAACCAGATTATTGTGTTTAAAATAGATTTACTTTCATTCCATTATATTTGGTTTGTTTTCCATGTGCTTACACAGAGATCAGCATTAGAAACAAATCAACTGCTATCCTTTTAGGCATCATTTTGAGTAGAAATCCTTGAGAAGCAGAAACACTGATGCATTTATCGATCCCGGCCTGCTTTTTCTAGAGTCCTTTCTCTCCCCATCATCTCCTCTCTAGTTTCATTTGAGGTCCTCATGATTTTTAAACATTTTTTTATTAGGAGTATATATTTGAGACACAGAACTGTGTTCACCTTGGGGAATTGGTACATATACATATCAATCGTTATAATTTTTATTTAATTTCTTAATTTTATTATGCTTAAAATATGTGTCTGCTTCATTATATACAATATGAAGAGACATATAAGCCTGGAGTATTGAGGGCAGAGTAGACCTCTGCCTAGAATTTTGATGTTATTCATTGAAAAATAATGTGTCTGCAATTTGGAAATGAGAATTATATTTTCTGCGTGGGAAAACTCTTCATATTTTATTCTCTCCATTTCCTTTAAATTTTTAGACATCAACTCAAGATTTATTCGATAGGACTTTAGTTTGTTTTAGTTTGCTTGTATCTTTTCTCTGCAATCATATCATTTCTATCTAAATAAAGGTATCTGGTATTTTCTTTGGTTATTTTTAAAATGCAAAGTGTATACAGCTAGATTGAGCCTTTAAAAAACTTTTATCTAGAGTAACTCTTTCCTAAAATTAATGTAACCTTTCCATTGAATAAGCAGGGCTCATGGGATATAATTATAAAGCAATTTATTTTTATCTCCCAATATTTGTCTCCTTAGATTTGTTCTACAGGGCTGGTTCTTTCACTGGTCTTTTATCACGTTTAAGGAAAGCCCTATAATTTTCATGGCTACTTTTAGATAATAAAAGAAAATTTAGTCAATTAATTTGTCCAATTAAAATATTAAATTTCATTCTTCTAGTGTGTTTGCTGCTGACTGGTTGCTTGATGATGGGCAGGTGAATAGATGGGGGTTTTGACTGGCTTGCTGTTTCTTCTACCTATTCCACATTAATCCCTTCCCCAAAGCTGGGCCAGTCTAGGTTTAGAGCATGGGGAAGAGGAAGGGTAGAAGACAAAAACACTCTTCCTTGCCTGCCATTTTTTGGTGATCTAGTACCAATGCACTTTAATCTGGCAGGGGTTTAAGGCTGAGTCTTTCCAGGGAAGCTGTGTGGATTCGTCAGAGGACCTTGTGGCCCTTTGCCTCATTTCATTGCTGGCAATCTCTCACTCTCATTCTGAGTTCTCCTAATAAGGGCAAATCTATGATTGCTTTTAGCTTGTTACTAACTCCTTCCTTGACTCACTTTTAGCTTCTTTCTCCTTGTCCCTTTAACAAACTGTCTTGGACAGTATCTGAGATGAAGTTATACTAATTACCCTGTGCTTGTTTCATGTAAATTACTCTAGGCGTGCATATGACCCCCAGGGACACAACTTTTCCTTTGTTCCTGTTTTACAACACAAACTGGCTGGATTCCGCTGCCTGACATTATTCAGCAGTGAACCTGACTCTTACTCAATATTTTTCAACCTGCCTGAGAAATACACAAAACATCCTTGATGATCTTCTTAGATTCTTTTCCCTAGGATTGGAGAAAGTGCTTACAGTAAATCATTTTCTTTCTCCAAAATTTGTCTAAGGTCCAACTACTTTTTTTTTGTTTTTTTGCGGTACTGGGGATCGAACTCAGGACCCTGCGCTTGCTAGGCAAGCACTTATTCCACTGAGCTATATCCCCAGCCCCAAACTTTTTTTTTTTTTTGGCGGTATTGGGGATTGAACTCAGGACCCTGCGCCTGCTAGGCAGGCGCTTATTCCACTGAGCTGTATCCCCAGCCCTCCAACTACTTTCAATCCTTTGGTGTCCTCAGTTTCTTAAAAGTAGACTAGCAGAATATTTTTCTTTGACTCCGAACTGAGGTATAACATTCTATTATTTTTGAAAATAGAATTATTACGTGGGTATATCACAAGACAGGATCCTTTATTCTAAACTCTTTTATAACTAAGCATCATAAGCTACTTTTATCCTTATTTATGTTGTCTTTTAGAGAAATACATTTGAATATATGAAATATATGCTATATACATGCATGGTTGGAGTAAAAACCACATAAAATTTACCCTCTTTATCTTTTAAGTATACAGTTCTGTAGTCTGAAGTGTAGGCACATTGATGTAAAACATAGGCCGCATTTTAAATGTCTCAAACATTGAAGAAGTCCGGTACTTTCTGTAATCAAGTTTTAAAAAGCATTTTGATTAGAATACTGGTTGTTAGAGGCTTACTCAAAGAAGGTGACATGGTATCAGGTTAGGCATGGTCAATATGGAGATAAATTCTCATGAAAATTTAAATTTGGTGGCTCAGTGTCAAGCCTCACAGAGATTATTGTTGGAAATAGAGGCAGGAACAGAAAAACAGCTGTTTAAACCTTAGCTCCATTCCAAAACTACTCTGTTACTAAGACTTGGGTGTCCAAAGCATGTCTGCTTCTTTTTGAACTGATACTAGTTACTTATTTTTCCCTTCTCCTTCATATGTCATTCTTAGTACACCCTAATTTTTCTTTTCTTATAGTTTCTGGCTCTTAATAATTTCTTTTACTGCTTTTATGGCCCAGACAAACTGTTCATAGCTTCCGCTCATTTTTACACAGTGAAACTCCTCATACTTGGCATTGGTATTTGCTAATGTAAATTTTCCAGAGAAGAAATTGGATTGCCTTTGTTTATATTCTCATACGGGTATGACTCTGGGTTCAAAATCTGGCCACATAGGGCTGGGTCTTGAGCACAGGCTGGGGGACGGGGTGGTGTTTCCTGAGAAGGAGTGCTGGGGACGGCAGGCAACATGACTGACTTTATGTAATGGATGAAGTTAATTTGTGTGCATATTTAAGTGGTACAGCACTTGTTTATGTTTACAGTCTTTTGAAGAGAACAAATTTTTTACTAGCAGAGGGATGCTAATAAAGGTTATCTGAGAACAAAGAATTAAAAAGAAGTTCCTGAATTTCTGATTGCAGTAGGTTGGTTTGGACAATGACTAGGCCCCTTTTCCAACTTGAGTTCCTCCAGCAGCAAACCCTGCGACAAGGACACTTTTGCACATACTTTATTTGGGAGATAATAGCAAGAAATTCTGGGAAGTGAAGATATGAGACATGGGGAAGAAGATTGCCAATAAAAAGTGTACTGTCATGTGACTTATTCCACTGGTTAAGTTGAGGAAATGTAGACGCCATCTTGGAGTTATCCCACATAAGGGCCCAGGAGAGTGTCTATCGTTGGGTAAGGAATGCTTCTGGGAGTATTAATTCTCTGGGACTTCTGGCTTGCTGTATACATATTTTAGAGCTTTGTACCCCCAGTTTTTTTTAAACCTATCTGATTCAGAGTCCCAGGTGTTTCCAATGAGCAGCCTTTAATAAGTGGGAGCAGCGGGTGGGGGAGCAGAGGAGCTGGCAGCAGGTGCCGATGTCATGAGCTCCAACACCACTCCCACCCTCCTCTTGAGTGCGATTTAGCCAGTCGTGGAGATTCCACTCCCTTTGGCAGAGGTGTAGACATGCTGCACAATCTGGCCTGAGATGCAGGATGAGGTCTGGTGGAAGCTTTCTAGGAAAGCCTTCTTCATTCTCAGGGAAAAGAAAAGGCGGCCTCTGATCGTGTGCTAGACATGCCACACACCAGTGCTTCACCCACAAGTGTGAGGCTCAGTGTGGTGTGTCATGCTCCCAGTTAACCTGCCCAAAAGATGCCTGACTTTGGGATTTCTGTCACTGAGAGATGACAACTTTTCCTAAATCGAAATCATTTTCACTAAGGTCTTCTATTACCTGCAGCCAGAGACATTCTGGTGGGTGTATGGCTAAAGATGAGAAAGCTTATTTTTGAAGTTTACAAAGAAATCTATTAAGAGATTATATGATGATGTCAATATAGTACAACAATTCTAACTCCTTTTACACCACACTTATACCACTCTTATAGAACAAATAACATTTGAGGGATTTTGTTGAGGATTGAGCATTAATTCGAGAATGACAGTTTATCTAGTCTTGATCCTTAATTGCATCTCAACATTCTATGTCATTAAGACGAAGGCATCAAACACTTGTCCTTCACACTCAGCTACAACGTCCCTCTTGAACAAAAGCACATTTTGAGTACTGAGCTAACCTACTTTTTCCATGAATGTTGTTTTTACCTGAAAGAAACACTGACAATAAAAATGATGGCAACCCAGACCTGAGGATTTGGCAGCCACTTTCCCAAAGGTGGACAAAGTAAAAGTGTCATTTCAAGGAAAATACCTGATAATGTTTGTTACTAACAATAAAATTCAAAGTAAAATTTGACTGTGGAAAAACTTTTATTTGCCAAGATGATAGCTGCCCAATATTTAACAACTCTTGTGATTAGATCAGTGATGATATTAACAAATAGAATCTTTTGATATTATATGATAGAATGTGTCAGTATTCAGAACATCTGCGAAACTCATGAAGCAGTATTTTAGGAATGAGTGATGCATGATATTACAAAATCATGCATAGCTGGAATATCCACTCAAAATGTAAGATAGACTAATAGATTTTAGGGTAACAAAATACAAATGTTTATTAATATAGTTTTATGCTCCATCTTGCAATTAATTTTCAAAAGCTGGTATTTGTTGAGTTTTGTTATAGTGTCAAAAAGAATAGCCACAATTATCTGAAAAGATTCTTAAACTATTCTGCTTTTTCTAACCATATATCTGGCTAGGGCCAAATTTTCTTTATATACTTCAACAAAAATAGCATCTCACAACAGATTGAAGACAAAAGCAGATATGAGTCCAGCTGTCTTCTATTAAGCCTGACACTAAAGAGACTTGGAGAAATGTAAAATAATGCTGCTCTTCTCACTCACTTCTTTTTTTCTTGTTTGAAAAGTTAGATTTTTCAGAGAAAAATGTAGTTTATGTTAACATGTAAATGAGTTATTAGTTCTTAAACAAATAGTAATTTAAAATTTTTTCTAATACAGCAAATATTGGTGAATATAACTCACATAAAAAGTTATTTTGAGGGGCCTCAATAATTTTTAAGAGTTTATAGGAGTCTTTCAACAAAAGAAGTTTGCAACTTATTTATAGTGGGCACAGAAGAGAGAGTTCAGAAGTTGCAGATAGGTGAGAGATAAGAAAAGAGACATGCAGGGTCCTACAAGAATGAGATTTCAGTGCCCTGCAGATAAGCCAGAAGACCTGGGTTGGTAGCATACACAAACAGAAGCGAAGGGTAGCTCATTAAAGTCAATGATCTTGAAATAAAGAGTAGTGGAGATTAATACATCGGGTAGGAGTAAGGGAGGCAGGAAATTTTTACAAGCAGGGGGATACTGGGTTCCCTCCTGAACCCTACAGATGGAGGAGTGGAGTTCAGTGGAAGGGAAGAACAGCTCTGTGGTGAGGTTTTAATATATCCTTTGCTGTCATGGTTCTTGATGTTTATTAAATCAGCAATAAATAAGCACAACAAAAATGAAGCACAACTTGAAAAGGACTTTCTTCAGAAATAAGTGCATTTGATAGTTTTACTTTTGGGGGATGCAGAGTTTAGGAAAGTTTGGCTCCTTCAAAACTGAGCAGTGAGGGAAGCCTCCTCCCCAAATGAAGAATGACATTTACTAAAACTGAAAATCTTGTACTTCTGGATTCCGAATCTGCAATAGCCAACTTGAGCCTTGGTACTACACCATTTTCATTGTGAACGTCATCGTTGTTGCTCCTCTGGCAACGGGTTTTATTCCTTTGATATCTAAGCTTCAAAATACAGACGACTCTCTGGAAGAAATCTCATTAATTATTTGCCAGTAGAAGAAAAGAATGATAGCTTAAGGTAAAAACACACCCTGTCAAGCTGTCAATAATTATTTAATGTCACTATTTACAGGGAGTGAGCCGTGTCAAATTGCTGTGAAGGAATTAGACAAAGACACTGTATTTTCAAGGTTTCTGGACTACATATACTTGAGACAGGGAAGTGGGGAAAAGGACTGCTGCAAACTCCAAATAAAAGCAAAGTTGGATTAACTTTGAGTAATAGTATTTATCCTGAAACCAGTTGGGAAATTCAAGGAAGGCTATTACCTTACAGGTTAAGAAAAAAAAACAACAACAACACATAAGAAAACTTTAGATCAATTGCCTGAGGTTAAAGATTCAAAAGATTTCATGGCTGAGGTTTGAATCCAAACATCTTTGCCTTGGAAAGTCATTCTTTTTATAGTTTCTTGGAGACTTCCACCTCAGAGCCTATGGAAAGCATCCCTATTAGCTGTAGGGAAATATAAAGGAACACATTGCCTCAGCTGTTGTTTCCACTTTGTATCACCTAGCTTATTAAAATGTCTTAGATTTCATTTTTATTGCACCCTTAAATAGTTAAGTAGTAATTAAGGGAGTATTTTGGGAGTAAAGCAATCATATTTTCTGAGGAATTTTAGTGATATATTCTATACATCAGAAATGTAACTGGTGCATACTCCTTTGTCCATTGGTTCCAATCTTTTGCCCAGATAAGGTATTGGGTTAGAACAACTAATTTCTGTTGCCTTCAAACATAAATGGAGTGTATAAATTCCCTGTGTTCCAGATTTCTTGCTGTCAAGGAGATACATCACCACCCCCACAATTGTTGTCTGCAGTATACAGAGCATGATGTACACTGCATGATAGTTTGGGCATCAAAGAGTAACACTCTTCATGGGTTTGAGGCTGTGTGGAAGAAGGCACAGAAATTTAACTTTTTTGTAGTTGAATAGTTGTCTTGATCATCATTTTTTTGAAACAGGACCTCACTACGTAGTTTAGGTTGGTCTTGACCCCACTAAATAGCACAGGCTGGCCCTGAACTTCTAGCAATCCTTCTGCCTCAGCCTCTCAAGTGCTGGGATTACAGGAGTGTGCCACCATGGTTGTCTATGATTATCAATTTTTTAAAGAAACATTTGATCATACATCCATAAAGAATGTGAAAAGGCCTACCATTAACACCATATTCGATATGAGGTTTTAATAAGAAGAACAAGAATTGAAAGTGTAGTAAAATCAATTGCCTCAGAAACTGCCAATCAAGGCCACAGCTAACTCTCCACATAGGCATTTGAATGTTTTCTCTCCAAGGAATGATAGTTTGGGGCAATTTAACAATGCTCCAAATGCTGTCCTTTACTCTGTTGCATCCTTTCCTCTATTACAGTTTCTGCACTGCTTTCTTCTCCCTTGACTCGCATCACTCCCATTCTGTCTGAATCTTCTCTCTTACATTTTAATGGTGTCCTCAGTGTCTTCAGAGAATGTTCATTCTAATATCTTATGCTAAGCAAATCATTCAAAGGTGAATTGCTTTTCCTGCAGCTCTTTCCAGTGGAGACATCACAGTTTCTCTATTTACTCCCTCAGGGTTGAGTGTTGGCATTGGCTTCCTCAGTGGAGACTGTACTCTTTGCTGCTGTTCTTTTGTGTGCTCTCAGGCCTATTCTGGCGACCTCACCTAATATTGTTCTGGTTGCCACATTTCTTAGTCTCATTGTCCATGCTATCATTCTTTGAACATCGGATACCCATCTCTCAGAATTATTGTGTATCTTTCCATTATTGTGGATTAAATTAATAATGAGGATCTATCCAACAAATAAATCCCTTTCTGTACTTCAAAGACTTCTACTTCAATGAACTTCACTTCCATCCCATTCACTCACTCACTTCCATGAAAATACCCTGAAGCTTGTCACCACTTAGAATTACATTTATCTAGATTCTTAAATTTTGCACATCTTGCCTTTTATCCACACCTGTTTTTTCTAGCTCTTTGCTGCATTTTCTCACCTCTCACTTTTTTTTTTTTTTACCTTAGTGGACCTTTGTTCCTTTGAGCCTTCTAGTTTATTCTCCTCAGTTCCTTTGTGATGTAGCACTTCTCCATAGACCACCACTTCCTCAACTCTACCAATATCCCTCATCATGTTGTACAATTGTTGTTTAATTGTATTTACCAAGAAGAAATGAAGTACTGATTGCCCTTTGCACATATTAGGGGAGCTTTGAATATGAATCTCTGTGTATCTTCAGGGACGTTTCAGACCCTTAGCTAGATACCACTACAAATTTACAATTCCCATACTTAGTTGGTTATCAGCATTGGTTCTTTCCATTCATTTCAGTACCTGTGTGTGTCTCCACTCTTCAAATTCACCATCCTTCCATCTCTTCATTCACTTCATGTACAACTCTGCCTACTATTGTCATTTCACAAGAGAATATACAAACTAACTTTTTGAGCATCTGAAACACACCTATTCATGAGAACTTTTGTCCCATCTAAAAGTAAGGTGCACTTTCTTATAGCTAAAACAGCTTTTCACAGAATCTGGATCTCATTGGCTCTTGACTTTTTTTGAAATTACATTTTCTAATGTTTTCCTACTCTTACATGTCCCATCCTATAAAGTAAAAAAAAAAATCCCCAAATCCGTTCTCAATGATTTTTCCCTTTCAGTCACTATGATCTTTCTTTCCTTTCATAGCCAAACCATGTAAGAGTGTTATTTATGTCTAGTTGCTTCACTTCCTTTTATCTCATTAGCCCCTTAGCCCATTAAGACGCTTAAAGCTGTCATTCTGACAGTTGGTTCTGAACTTCTATGCAATGGAGACAGGACAGTGGAAACAGGGACACACACTATCTTCATCGACTGGGCAAAAGACATTCCTGCTCAACCAACAACTGAACAACAATAAGTATAAGACAAATCCTTATTTTTTGGAACACTGTGGATTGAACTGAAGGCTTTGTGTAAGAGTGGTACAACTGAGTCACATCCCCACCTCAAATGTAAGATGAGAGCCCTCGAAATAAGTTTGTGAAGAAAGCTATACATAGCTACCATTAGCAGATCTGCAGGTGAGAAATTATTTGGAAAACCAACAAGTATAATATGAACAAACAACCTCCCCTCCTTTGTGATAAAGGATCAGAATCTCTAGTCTAAAAAAAATCAACAAAACAGGAAGTGTCTAATTGCTAATGTTCATAAGAATGTGGGAAGCATATTAGAGAAAAATCAATGGTAAAGACTATCATTTACCTGAAGTTTAATTTCTACTAACATATATCTGTACATATAATACATGTAAGAAGCATCAGTATTACATTTTTCAAAATCAATGAACAATACATGCTTCCTTATATTTCAAAGCTTGAAGTTATAACTATTGGACTTTGTAGATAGAAGTGGTAAAATATCTAAGGAGGGAAGGTTGGCTGGTCCTGGCCATTACCTTGCCAAATAATAGTTTTTAGGTAAGTATATACAAATTGGAGACAGGTGCCAGGATGCCAAGTGATTGACATGCCATGAGCGGTAACTCCCAAAGCACTGGCATGCTCAGCATCTGCACAGGTACATCCCCACCTAGGGGCAATTCAGCACATAACCCAAATTGCTTTGCTGAGGAAGAAGCAATGCTTAGGTCATGAAAAGTCCTTCACCTAAAATAAATGAACATATCTCCCTATTTGAGGAGTTACTTTGCTACTGGGATGAGGGTATTTGAAGTCCTTTGTCAAACGCTTTCTTTAACAAAGGTGAACCACTGTTGACATTTCATATCCATTCCTCACTTTTATTTATGCTTCATTGTAATGCTGTATAAATACTTTCTTTGTACATCTCTCGATGCCACAGTTTGTGTTTCAGTTCTGGCATGCAAACATGTTCCTGAGTTGCCTTGAGCAGGGGTTTTCCATGCTGGGTATGGGCTGGAATCACCTAGGGAGCTTGTAAATCTATCACTATAATCACTTAAATCAAAAGCACTGGGATTGGGGCTCAGACATTGGCAAGTTTCAAAAACTCCCCAGATGACTCTCATGTGTTTCCAGGGCTAGACTCACTGGGAAGAACCTTAGGAAAAACTGTGTATTTAAGCTTTTTAATCTGGTTTTCCTCCTTCCTTTTTGGGTTGACTGTTATACCTCTGTCTAGTACATTTGTGTGTTCATTTTCAGACGGCAGTCTATGCCTGTTCGTCCAGCTGTTTGAGTGATATATCTTCGTAGCCCCAATGAACAGGCAATAATGAAGGCCATACTTTAAAATGATTTTGTTACGCCAAGCTATGGCCTTTCATTGCTGTTTCTCAGTATTTGAATTTGCACCGTTTTGCAACCTTGATTACATTTAGTAAACACTTGGGGAATTCTTAAATTATTGATGTCCTTGTGGGGGGCTATCCACAGAAATTCTCATAGAATTGTTTTTGGGTGCAGTTGGGACATTGAGGCTATGTATGTGTAAATTCCATGATTCCATTGAGATTTTGAAAAATATAATACTGATGCTTCTTACGTGTATTATATGTACAGATATGTGTTAATGGAAATTAAACTTCAGGTAGATGATAGCCTTTACCATCTGGTTGGTACTACGACAGTCTTAGCAGATAACTCTTGTAAATATCTTTTAAGATAGGAAAATGACCTATTAGGTAAATGTTATGCTGACTCATGATCAGACTAAGACAGGCAGAGCTTTTAGAGATATTAGTGCCTGTGCCCTACTAATTACAATGTAACTAGTCTTGGTACAGCCTGGGCACAGCCTAGATTTCAAAGCTTGGAAAAGCTTTCCTTGTGATTCTGGTATGCAGCAAACATTAGGAACCGCAGCCTACCAAACACATGTGCTTATCCTTCAGGTCAATTGAAGCAGTTAAAGTCAAAGATGTTTTAAGGGACACTGCATGCAAATTTCATCTAATAGAGCCTTCAGAGACTTAATATCTTGATAGCATATTCTTGCTTCCTCCCACTTATATGTATTTCAGAATAACAGGTCCCAACCGTGAAAACTGAATATGGTACAGAACCCTATAGTTCATTATTTTGAATTGAATGTTTAAACCTCTGTTACTGATGCTCTGCTTTCTTTAGTCTGATTTCTTTTGTCTTGGCCTTGAATATGAGTTTCTTCAGCAAACCAAATCTCTTTAGCTTTTGTCGACACACGACACACACACACACACACACACACACACACACACACCCTGTCTTTTCAGAATTTAGCTGGACATCAATGATCTTTGCAGAGTGCAGTGGGACTTACATAAGTAGCTGCCTGTTAAGTTTCCACTAAGGTGGATTTTCAGAACCTACTAGACACACAGGGATACAAGGGAATACAAGTTCGATATTAAGCCTTTTGGTGCCTCTTGAAAAAAAAGAAAGCACGATTACATCATTGTTGACCAGGCCTTCCAAAGACTGTGCATCTTATTTTTAAAAATGGTCTTTTCTGAAAGGAGAATCCATGTATTTAACTAGTGATAGTAACGCTGAGGAGAAGATATTGATTTTCTGGAACCAACATGCAGTTAGTTTTTATTACAGTTCAACAAAATTGCCAATAGTCTTAAAGTATTTTAATAAACTTCATATCCTTGGCTGAGAGCGAGAGGCTTTCATTTGCAAGTAGTGGCCACTAGGGGTCACCATTACAATTGCTAAGCTTTGCCTGCAGTTTGCAGCAACTTGCCTAAAAGGAGAGGGAAGACGGGGTGAGAACTAATGTCTTTCGAGCAGCTTCTTTTCCTTAGTGTCTCCAGGAGGCATTGTTCAGATATTAAGATAAATATTTGTGTTTTGTGGGTAGGATACTCACCTGTGGTAAGAAGGGATTCAATAAATTGTCTTGCTTGTCCAGTAGATAAAACAATTCTTCATGGTTATTGCTCATCTCTGAGGTCTGTGCCATTCTTCAGAGAGGGTGATCAATATGCACTTTTCTGCCCTTCTGAATTTTTCAAAAATTTAACTAGGATTTGTCTGTGGTGTGTTTTTAAATCATTCAGCCTTGTTTATTTTATGAGTACCAACCCTTACTGTCTTATGTTATTAGTCAATACATTGTTTCTGCCTGGAAAATCTCTTCATCTCTTTGCTTCTTACATATTAAATCACTGCCATTGCCATTACATCAGGGGAATCTAATAAAGAACCAAAGCAAAGCCAGAGTCCCCTGACGTGTGAGTCATCATCATAGGCCAAAGAAGGCTTTTGGACGAGGCGAGGCTATGCATGTGTAAATTCCATGATCCAGATGCTCAGGGTAGGTGACTTAGGGAGAAGAGGGGCCGGTGACAATAGCTGGCCCTCTGGTTCGTGTTTTCTCTGGCCACCTTACTTATAGGGTGCGCTCTACTTACGTCACACTTCTCCCAAGTAAACCTTCCCTTTCCTTATAACTCTCTGTGCCTTCCTTGCTTACTCAGTGCATTTAGTGACCATTTATCAAGCATTCACATGGTAGGAACCATGGCTAGAACAACAGAGATGACAGCATTCTCCCCCTCAGGGTCAGCTTCTTGAGGTGTGACCTGTGCACACAGGGACTTCCACTCAGAAGTCTTCTTCTGTGCAATAATTGTCTTAAAGTCCTTAATAATTTTGAAATAAGGGTCCTTATATTTGTATTTTGCTTTGTACTTCAAAAACTATATAACCTATCTGGACTGCCGGGAAAGAGTTTATAATATAAAGGGAAGAAAAAGAAATAAAGTATACTTGGTAATATAATACTAAGATTTGAGGTTTGCTGTATTAGTTTTATGAACAAAATACTATGGAAAGGGTATTATACTGTTGGCAGAGAAGTACAGAAAATTTGGGAGGGTTTGTTAATGACTCATTTATTGCTGGGTACTTACAATGTGCAAGGTAATGGGCTAAATGTTTCACAGGATTCACAAGTGAATTAGCCATGAATTCCACCACCCATCTCAAGTCAGTATATGAGAAGCACAAGCAGCTAAATGTGGTGGCGCACACCTGTAATCCCAGCACTCGGGAGGCTGAGGCAGGAGGATCGTTGTGAGTTCAACACCAGCCTGAGTTACAAAGTGAGCTCAAGTCCAGCCTGAACTGCAGAGCAAAACCTTGTCTCAAAGATCAAGAAGAAAGAAAGAAAGAAAGAAAGAAAGAAAGAAAGAAAGAAAGATGCATGCAAAGCAGAATGAGCTTGATAGGGTTAGGTAGGATATATGATCAGGGCGGTACGTTTGTGTGAATGGTATATTTTCCTACTTTTATGCTTTCTTTTTCTAGTGTAATCCCATACAGGCTTGCTAAACCAATCCTTTTATGTATTCCTTTGAAGAAGAAATACTCATAGTACCCTCAATGCTACTTACAATCATTTCTAGACCCCTTAGCATGACCAGCAAACACCCTGTAATGTGACCTCAGCATTATTAATTTATTTACTTTTAACTTTATTTTAAGGATAAAACACCAATAAACACAGTGAGACAGAATTTCAAGCCAAGATAATAGGAAATTAACAATGGTTATTATACTACATATTGCTGTCTTCACGGTAGTTGCTTAGATGACAAGATATAGGCATGCAAAATTGATCAAACAACAAGCACAAACCATTCCTTTCAGTGAACCAATAGAAATTAGTAGTACAATTATTTTAGTTATCTTGTGTGTGTGTATGTGTATATATATATATATATATTTATTCCATCTTTCTTTTTTCCTTTTCCCCATCCCAGGTGTTCTTTACTTTTGTGCAGTTTGTTTCCTTTTCACAATATCTGTTGTACATTTTGGATCTTACTTACTCTTTTAATTTCTCACACTAGGGAGGCAATACAATGTTTACACATGTGAGTGATTTATTTCACTTACGAATATGGTGTCTAGTTCTGCATACATTTTGAACCTAGTCCTTTTCTTATTCTCCTATGTGAGTCTTTTCACTTTGACCAAATTAGGGCATCTGAAATCCTAATGTATTAGTTATCTATTGCTGTATAACAGACACCTTCTATACTTGATTAGCTTTAAACAGTAGACATTTATTATCTCACAGTATCTGCGGGTTAGGAAGCTGGGGGCGGCTTGGCCAAAGAGTTCTATACCTGACTTTGCAAAAGTCAAAGAAGCTGGAGAGAGATGCTTACAATGTGGACGGAAGCAAATAGGAGCCATCCATGGGGCAGCATCCCAAGAGAAAGAAACAAAAATGCTACCACAGCTTCAGCCTCTTGGGTGAGTTGTATTGTCCAACCTGGTTAGAAAAACCCACCCTGCTATCGTACTTAGCTTCTGGGCTCTGGGACAAAATACCCAAAACCACATCTCAGGGAGAAGGACATGCAAAATAAAGAAGGGCAACATGATATAAGGGATGCACAAGTTGAAGAACTGGGGGAGCAGGTCGGGTGTAGGTTTGAGTGGGGAGAAGCAGATGGTCAGAAGAATCATTACAAAGGAGGCCTAATTTTTATTTGTACAGCATCAGAATGAAGCCTTGTTTTCGTTGCATGTTATTATAGCCAAGCCAACCAGGAAAACTAGAATTCTGTCCTCACTCATGATTAGATAATTCTTTATCAAGTGAGGTCCCTAAGGAAACTCTGCTCATGAGAACTTAACATGAATAAAGAACGTCAAAGAATCACCATTTCCTTCACTGGATAAGTGTTTGCAACCCCAAAGCTGGGCTCTACATGTGGTGCAGGAACATGTTGTCTCAGTCCTCTTCTAATCCTCAGCTCTTCAGTCCGTCTAAAACTTCAGTGGACGGGGTCTCTTCATTGCCTGAGTGCTCCAGTAGCAGAAAGAGAGCTGTTGCCCGAACAGCTGTGTGGAAGCAGGAGGTGATGGAGAGAACACGATAGCCTTGTCTGTTTCTTATAAATGAGTGCCTGAAAAAGATGAGGCAAAGGAAGAAACCTGGGACTAGATTTACTTAGTCCCTTGAAAGAAGGAAGTAGAAGATTGTTTTGGGATAAGTGACCTCTTACCCTGTAATAGATTGTTATAATGAAGTTGTTCACAAAAATCCCTCCTTGAACAATACGACTTTGCCACTCATTGCATCAAGAGAGAGAGTTTATTTCTCCATTCCCTGGATCTGGGCTAGCCTTGTGACTTGCTTTGACTGATACAATGTGGCAAAAGTGCCATATACAAGTTCTAGATTCAAGGCCTCAAGAATCTGTCACTTCTGCTGCCCTCTAATCGGAGCCCTGAGATAGCCCTGGGAAGAATCAGACTAGGCCCTTGTGGACGGCAGGCCACTTGGAGCAAGGGGACGCCCAGTCAGCATGAGCTCTTTGAGAAAGAACTCTGTAAGTGTAGCCTCAGGTGTTCTTTGGTAACTTGTGTATTCTTTTTTTAAAATTCTAGTTTTCTGTTGTTTTGACCTCTTTAACAGATTTGATGTTTTAAGTTTTCTCTGATTTCTTAGCTGTCATTTCAGTTAAATGAATAGCCTTTCTTTCTTATTTGCCTCTCATACTCACCTAGGCCTTAGACTTGAAAATACTTGGTTCCATAATGGGTTGCATCCCCATTGAGCTCTGAATTCCAGGACAAACTGCAACCTGGGATACCAGTTCCCCTAACCAGGTACAGGAAATCAGACTCAGAAAATTTTCTATACTCACAACCATGAATTACAATTATCTTCTTTCCTCATGAGTTCTTTACTTTGCTATTAAAATTACACAGTTATTTTAGATTGCTGGCTTAACCTAAGATCTTGGTAATTCCACATTTGGTAGGCAGAAGGTATATTATTAGTAAATAAAGTTTTCTAAATATTGCTTATATTGAGATGAAGTATGTCAAAGTATGGGACAAGTCATATCTATTTTAGCTCTTAGAAATTACTTTTTTGTAGCTTCAGTCATATATTAACTCAAATGTCACCTCCCCAAAGAATACCTCCCTTATCACCTAGCTGCCCTGTCTGTCTCTGGCCTTTTAAACAGATTAATTTTTCATAAATTTTCTCACTTTGTGATACTTTATTAAAGTTTTATTTGTATACCACAAGAATAGAATCTGTCTTGTATGCTGCTCTATTTAGGACTTGTAAATGTACATAGGGCACATTAGGTTCTCAATAAATGTTTAGTATATAAATTTTAAAATATTTATTAAATCTCCCATTTTTGTATCACCGACAGCTTTGCTAAATATTCCTTCCCTGATTTAAGACATAGACATGTGGAGAAGCATATGGCAAAAATTTCTACAGCATACCACTTGTCTTAGTTTTCTTATTGCTGTGACAAAATACACAACAGCTAAGGTTAAAGGAGGAAAGGTTTATTTACTTCACAGTTTGTAGTGATTTTAGTCCATAATCAGCTGGTTCCAAGGCAGGGTGCCATGGCAGAGGGACATCACAGAGGAGAAAGAGTTCATGGCAGGCAAGCAAAAGATAGCAAAAGTAGCAAGTAGCAAACAGCAAGCAACCAGCAGCCCTCTTTCTGTCCGTTATGTTCTAGTCAGGCTACCTGCCGTTAGGGCAGGTAGCACTCACACTCACGCTGAGGCACCCTTAATCCTAACATCACACCATGCATCAATCTCAGCATTACACACTCTTAGTGAGATCCAACCACCTCACAATACTCCCACCTATGACTTCATGAGGCTTTTAGCAGACATCTAGATACAAGCCATTACAACACTAAAGATAAAACTTTCCCCTAAATGGCGACAAATTATCAATACAGCCTACATAGAGAACATTAGGATTTTCTTGTTTTAACTCATAACCCCATTATATGTTTCTCACTCATAGGCCATTTTGTGATGGTCTAAATTTGAGATTATACAATCTAAGAGAGAAGACTGTTTGCTTTGCATGGCTTTAATATCGGTGTAGAACTTGTTTCTTAAATGTTATTATTTCTGGGTTTCATCACATGAAAATGATTTCTTTACTGCCCCTTAAATACTGGTGCCTCCGTGTCTTATGTCTAAATTTCTACATCTTAGTATTTATTTATAATCTCATAAAATAGTTTCTTTCTCAATCATGGTTTCATCTATTTCCCATTAGCTTATGTCTCTCAAATCCAATTTATACCTAGAAGGAGAGGCAAGCAATCCAAAACCCAGCAATGTTTTTCTGGTGAGCCACTTTTTTTTGGAACTGGGAATCATAGTCAAGACCTTGTGCTTGCCAGGCAGGCGCTGTGTCACTGAGCTATAAGTCCAGCACTGGTGAGCCAACTTTAAAAGGAGCTGGCTGATAACATTTTAGTGTATCTAGCTGGAGTAAAGCTCAGGTACTGGAGACAAAGGTAAGGCCCACGTTGGTCACAATTTTCGTTTCTCCCACAAGGCATTTTTTCTTTTCTCCTTCTTTCCCTCCCGTTCTCCCTCTAAGCCAGGAATTGGGGGACTCTTCTCAAGGTACCAGGGAGGGGCTTTCTGGCCCAGCTGTGGGGATGTGGAAAGTGAGTGTAGGCTTCTGTTTTTCATGCTAGCTGCTGTGCTCAATCCATGAGTCCTTATTTTCCACACATTTGTTGTATTTTGCTATCCTTCCCCCAGTTTTTTTATATAGCTTTCCCCCCTCTTTTTGTGCTTTGGTGTGATGCTAGTGATACAGGAAAATAAATATCCCAACCTGAATGATATCAGACGAGTTCGTGTTCTCTAAAACCGAAGAATGAATTTTAGGAACAACGGAGGTTAAGAGCAGAATATTTATTGAGAGAAAGAAAGCTTCTATCCAAGAGAGGGACAGAAGGGGGTCCCGAGTGGGTTACCCCCAACTCTGTCTTTGTCAGGGACTTTTATAGGGAAAAACCATGAGGTGAGGCGGGTCCAAGGTAGGGGAAATGGACAAAACTAAGGTCCGCCAATAAGATTACAGGTATAATTGTCCAGGTAAGACTGAGTGGACTGGGATCAAATGGGAAAGCGAGTCATGTAACAAGCGGGCATGCAGAGCGGGGCTTTTCCCGTAAGGGTCGGGTCAAAGACTCTTCAAGGTGGTCAATCCCTGCTGTTCATCCCTGGGGAGGTATGTGGATGCATTTGTTTAGTCTTCCGTCTTGAGGTCTGGCCCACAGGTATCTTATCTTCTATGTTGGCTTCTTCGAGGGCCCAGCCCTGTCTGACTGCCTATAGCATTTCTATCTATCTCAGCTGTCTATAACACTAGGGTTATGGGTACCCAAGCCTGGGTATGTGTGGCATCAATAAATAGGCTTAGAGCTTGTATGGAATCATGTGGCTAGATGTGGCCTTACATGAACTGCCTCCATCTTTTTCTTTTTTACTAACTGGCCTTATGAGCTAAGCCTCTGATTTTGAAAAACAAAAGGGAAGAACTTCTCTTTGAATTCTTTTAAATGGCACAGCACCTCTCCCCCGCATGGAAGAGAAAATTTTGTGCATTTTAAAAGGAAACACCCAAGGCTTTTGCATGGGTGGGGCAATGCCCAGGAGGACCTGTTCAAGCCAGCTTTTGCTGACTTGCTTCCTCCTTGTCTAAAACCCTGCCTGGGACTTTAGCTTTCTGACTGGATAATTTAAAACCGTATGTTTGGTGACATGAGCAGAACAAATAGACAACATTTAAAATTTAATTAAGGAGACTGAATATACAAAAATGGAGGCATTCCTGTCCTTAGCCTTTTTATTATTGGAATAAGTGCAAGAGACAATTTTCCCAATTGACTCTATTCTTGTTAAGTAGAGTCACCAAGGGACTCAAAGTACAAGCTGAGCCATTGAGGGGCTCAGAATACAAGTAGAGTCATCAAGGGGCTTGGAATGCAAGTTGGACCATCAAGGGGTTCAACTCAGTGGCTAAGGGAACTTTGCTTAGGGAAGTTTCGCCCTTACTTCATGGAGTTAAAAGACAAGGTAAGGCCAACAACTGGTTTGC